>PVKA01026254.1:0-31910 GCA_004027165.1 Ctenomys sociabilis
CATATTTCTAACAGAAGTTAATAACTTGCAGCAAGCCCAAGAGGGAAGTATTTGTCTTAGCTTTGCCATTAAGCACAAGCCCAAACTCTCTGTGCATGATTTATAACCCTCAAGGCTCTGCAGATTTCATTAAAAAGTACTAAATAAAGTCTGACACCTCCCAGAGGGTCCCAAGCCTGGGATGTAGAGAGATCAGAGGTGTTCAAAGTCAGATCATAGGCCGCAGGAGCTTATGTTCGTGGGGTAGAGGAGAGTTGCAGTTACACACACACGCACACACACACACACATATGCACACATATGCATGCGTGCATAAAGACCCGGGTAGTTGTCAGGGATAATTGATCTCACTCTCATGCCTTCTATAGAAGACCACATTTTTCAAAAATCAGAGTTTTCACAGAAAGTACATGCTGACCCTACAAGGAGCATAGGATCTCCTTCCCTGTTAGGATATACGGCTCTATTCCTTCCTTACTGCCAGCCAGGTGCCAACCAGCACTGGCCACCCATCTTAGATGTCATTAGCAGCAGATGTGTGACAAGAGCAGCTTAGGTTGATACCAGCTCCCAGCCCTTGAACACCCCATCAACTCTGCAGGGAGCAGAGATGAGCTGTCCTGATTTGGAAGTTCGTGGGCAAAATAAATGTTGCTTTTAGTTACAAAATTGAGGACTGATTTGTTATGCAGCAATAACCAATCCCCCTCCCCCACTGCTGAGTATAGAGCTTATAAAAGCTGCACAGATGCTGTTCCCAACACAGAGGGATCCGAGCAGACACTGTCTGCCCAGTGTATTTGTGGTGTGCTTGAAGTCACATAGGCAAACTCTGGTCAACACAGTCTCCATCTAAGGGCCAGCCAAATAGCTCAGCGGATTAAAGCACCTACAAGCAGGCCTGGGGGCAGGGGTTCAATCCTGGGGCCTGCTGTGCCAACCCACCCCTACAGTGTGCTGAGATGGCAAATGAGACTGGGCATGGTAGCACGTGCCTGTAATCCCAGCTGTTGGGAGGCTATCAACAGGCAGATCACTCCGAGTCCGATCTAGTAGTGAGACCCTGAACACCCTGTAAACCCTTCCCTGAAGCACACACACACACACACACACACACACACACACAAGAAAAAAAGAAAAAAAACTCTCCTTCTACAAAACCTCCTGAAGACAGGATTGACAGAAGTATCTAGTACAGTTCTGACCCCAACCTTTCAACAGCACTGGCTTCAGAGTCACCACTATGAACTGTATTTAGAAAGAATAAGAGAAGAAATTGATGCTGTGCTTGATGAAGATCACCAACAGATTCCCCCATGTTTATTAATTTTGTCTTCCTCTGGCGGTGAGCTCCAGAATTTGGCAGCACACAGCCCACCCTAATAAAGATATGTGATGCTTCATGCCACCCCCTGCAGCACCAGTTGCCACACCGCACCCTCAGAGGGCAGGTTTGTTACACAAGTACACATTAGTTCTTCTCTGGAGCTGCAGAAAGAAGGCTGGGCACAACTCAGACATGCAGGGACCAGTGTCTGAGCGACAGCCCTCGGTCAGTGGAGGATGGAGGTTGATACACAAGGGCCACAATGGCCCCTCTTTTGGAGGGAATAACACAGAGAGCTCCTGCAAGACTGAACTCAGTTGCCCAGAGCATCATGCTGCTTAGTACCTAGCACTCTCATACCTGGTTTTCCCTACTCACCCACCTCTGTATGCGGGGTCACCTACTAGATCAGCACTGTGTTAAGTCATCACTTCAGGGTCTGTTTATGAATGCACCAAAACACGACTCATTTCTCAGCATCCCTCGTGGACACGTGGGAGCACAGCCCCTCTTCCGCCTGGCTGCACTGCTACTTCAGACAGCATAACTTCTCTTTTCTTTGTCCAACTCGGCAGGGCTAAGGAGTGGCTATTGTCTGAACCTTCTTGGCATAGCAGTTAGGATTATGAGTTTTAAACCCCTAGATCAGGCTTCCATTCAAATTGTACTTCTCAGCTGTATGACCTCATGGGATCGCTTAACCTTGTTGTGTCTGGCTTTTTCATCTATAAGAAAAAGCTGGTGGTGATAATAGGACTCTAATTGTGGGTGAGTGGTGAAAAGAAATATGGGTTAGAAAAGTGGCCAATAATGTTAAAGCAACAGACACAGTGTGATCCTAAAAAAGGCTGAAGGTTGCTGCTAGGTGCCATCCACTGGGAAATAGGGCTCTTCGGTGTGGAAAACTGGCTCGCAGAACCTCAGTGACAGCGAGTGCTGGGCCTCAATGTGTTTGCTGAGGTCTGTTGGCTGTGAGCGGTCGCTGACAGAAGACAGATTTTAAAGTGTGTGTAAATCATGGATCATAAACAACACATTAACACGAACTTTCGCTTCAACCTGCATAAAAAGTGCTACAGGAAGAAACAGAATGTTAAAGTGAGTTTACCATGATCCTGCAGGGCCTAGGAAGGTAGCTTCCAAGTGGTTCAAGTCATTTTCTTGTAGCAGCAATAAATCTTGAAGACCAGGAGCAATGGGAGGGTTGTCCTTCAAAATCAAAAACACAAGTCAGTATTGGAAAAGTAAGTGAAATGACTTTATCAAATGGGGTGACTGACCTGGAAGGAAGTTTTGGAGGATCTGAACATCTCTTATGGTTCTGTACAAAGCGTGACAAATGGCAAATGCTTTCATCCTCCATCATCACCATGCTCTTTGACTACATCAATTCCAGTGTAGCGATTTATGTCAAAAAAAAAGTACTGTGTCTCATCCACCTTTTTCACTGGGGGTGGCACTGTGTGACTGCTGGCTCGCTCCTCTCTACAGACACAATGACCATGAAAAAGGTAAATGTTTTGAAGTGATTCGTGTCATCCAGGCCACCACAGCAGCACCAATAGAGACACGTGACAGAGGTCTTGTAGAACTACTTCAGAAAGAAGCGAGACCGTGGGATTAACATGTGCGAAACAAGGAGCATTCTGAAGGGCAATAATAGCAATGTGCCTATTAGCATAATAAATTTTTATTTTTATTTTTTTATATTTAGTACAAGGTCTACAGGGTCTTTACTATGCAGATCAGGCTCGTAGTGATCCTCCTGGTTTACAGCCTCACAGGGGCTGTGATTACAGGTGCATGCCACCACACCCAGTCTCAATCGACAGACATCTCAGTGCAGCCCAGGGGTGGGGCTGGCAAGGCAGGCCCTGGGATCAAACCCCAGCCTCTGAGTCTACCTAAACTGGCGCTTTAATCTGCTGAGCTATTTGGCCAACCCTAATAAGGTTTTATAGTACTTAAATATTTACTGTATTTTTGATAACACTATATTTCTAATTAAAACACTTACCTGTTTGGATGAATACAGAATAGCTGTTTCCACTCCTATCCCTGGATGTAACAAAGCATTGATCACTTGGAGGTTGAATTCTAGCTCCAGGGTCAAACCAGGAGAATGCTTTAATGACACCGGTGCTGATAATATTGGATGATTCCACCGCATGCTGTTGGTGAACACTTGAACCTCATGAGCTCCCTGAAAACCTGAGGTGGGAGAAGAGCCCAAGACCAGAGAGGCAGCGCACGGGGTGGTGGAGCCGTGCAGCATGGAGGGGGCTTCCTAGGTTGGTCGTGCTTAGCTCTGCCTGACCAACATGTTTGGGCAGCTGATAGTGTCAGCTACCCACGTGGAAAATAAAGATGCTCGCTGCCGTGTAGCCCGTGCGACGCTCACGCTGTGTCTGTAGGTAGAGAGAGACCAAGTCTGTTGGACTGTGAGGCAGGTGTGATGCGTAAGTTTAATCATTAATCAAACTGGCCAGATTAAGGGACTTCTGAGAGGCAGCTGCTCACGGGGCACTGTGCTCGTCAGCTGAAGGTGGTCCCTGGAGCCAGGCCTTCAGAACATGGACTTCTAACTGGTGCGGCTGCACCCTGCTCCGCTGTTTGGTTGCCAGAACGAAGCGACTTTGCTTCCCGCTCAGTTTTTATGGTCTCATTGAGGCCTCCTCGGACCACTTCGAATCTGACCACTCCCACAACATTCCTCACCCCTCTTCATGTGCTCTGCTTCATCAATAACACTGATCTTCCACGCACTGCGTAATTTACTTACCTGTAGGATTTAATCTGTATTTTCTGCTTCCTCTGGTAGAATGTAAGCTCTAAGAGGGTACAGATCCCATTCAGTGTGGGAAACCTGTGACTGGCATACATGTTATATTAGCTGCAGCCGTAGTTCTTAAATTCCTATTCCTCTGCTGAGTTAAGTCTCTATTTCCCTAAATCTCTTGCTACCCCCACCCCCAGGGGTAGAACTTCCTGCCATTTGCCTAGTGACTTGCGCCCTTTCACCCACATTCTCCACTCCATGGCTAAGACCTCTCATAGACCCCCATAGTTGCTTAGTTACCTGCTCACGTGTGCATTCCTCTGCCTCATTTTCCCTATCTTGCTCAGGATTGCATCATCTAACCTCATATTTATTGCTGGCTTCTATACAATAAATGAGACCTGATCAGAATCCTGTCTTGTCTCCATTTCTCGTGTCTCCTGTCCTGTTCTTATCCCCACTAGGGCCTCGTCGACTTAGCTGTGGGTCGGGTTAAGTTCCCGGCAATTGGGGGTTTTGCTCCCTGCATGCACTCTCAGCACTTGGAGAAATACCGCGCATGTTTTATGGCTAAAGGTTCTAGGCAATTTCTGTAGTCAGAGTTTGCCAGGGAAAACATTTAATGCAGAACATGTAATTCATAGGGTTATTTTACAGTAGTCTTCCAAAGGGTCAAATACAAAAGAGTGCAGAAAATCTGTCTGCACATAAAGATCTAAAGAATCCAGCTGAGGGCCCGGATCCCATGGCTAAAGACCTAGAACCCACGGCAGTGCCCCCTCTGAGTCCACCTGGAGGCCTAGGACCCATGACAGTGCCTCCTTAAAGTTTGTTTCAAGGATATGCTCTGGTCTGTGGTGAAAGCTAGAAAGTCTGCACCAGCAGAGTGAAGGATCTGTGCTAACAGGGAATAGATCCAGTGCAAATCTCCCATTCTGGGTTGGGTGATGTCATCGTTTGTGTCTAGTTATCCCCCTAAAGTCTCATGAAGTCATTGGGGCAGCTTGTAGAGTTTGTGATTAATTCACGATCCAATGCAGGGATTATGGGTGTGAGTGCTGCTAGAATTATGGGTGTGAGCTTGACACAGAGAGCCTGAACACACTGTAAGGAGTGGAGAGAGAGGCTGCTAGCTACTGCTCCTCCTTTGGTTCTTCGCTGCTTTCCACCACATGAACAGCTGTGCTCTGCCGTGTGCCGCTCTGCCTTGGGACCCGCTGATTATGGACTGAAACCTCCATCAACTATGAGCCCAATAAACCCTTCCATCCTTAATTTTGTGTATTGTATTGGGTATTTTGTCCCAGAAAAGAGAGAAAAGTAGCTCCCTGCTTTACTCTCCTCTTTGGAAACTTGGAACTTATATTCTCCCACATCCAAGACTTTTGAGGAGCTATACTTTTGGAACTGGGGAAAAAATTAGTCTATGCATCAATAAGGCAAAAATTATAATTAGTTATTTTTTATTTTTATATTCTATTGAAAAAGAAATAGCAATGAAACAGATTCAAAACAGATTAGTGGGACAGTTACAATAATTGATACATTGCATATTGTTGTCTTCATAGTAGTTATTCATAGTACAAGATGCAGACATGATATGTTGTCTAAACACTATTAGTTCAAAACTTTCTTCTCATTGAACTGAGAGAAAGTAGATGTATAACTATCCTAACTATTTTGTATATACTGATATATATTTTTTCACTACAAAATAGTCCTTCATTTATATCCCCCTTTTTTGAATAATTATAATTAGAAGCATATCAGATGAGTTAGCCAATTAAAAATACCTAGAGACAACTAGTAAACTGCAAATCGCCTTGGTGAACCTAGGGCTTCATGCTGTAGGGGTCGTTTCTACCATTGAAAAGTCTAAAAGATTCCTCATCACAGACCTCATCACAGATGCTACACGGTGATGTTAAGGCCGCTACTACTGGAGCTCGCTGTCTGATTAGGGACCTTGGACCCTGAAGTTCCCACCTTGCTGCAGCCACTGTAGCTGCTGCCACTGCAGCTGCTCCCTTGCTGCTGATGCCACTGCTGCTGCCTGAGATGCAGCTTGCATCTGGAATTGTGGGGCATTTCTCACTTCTCCCTTCCAACAGCCTGCCAATGTTTCTCTAGTCAAAGCTGCCTGGACCTCGCAGTCAAGATAGTGCAGTACTAGTAGTTGGAAGGATCCACAATATGGAGTAAAGCACAGATCGGTGAGAGAATAAGCCAGGAACAGGCAGGCATGTGGGAGCCTCAGATTCCTGCAGGAGTGGGGTGGAGGTGGTGGCGAGTGGCATCGAAGGCCTCAAAACTGCTCACTAGAGATAGGCAAGTGCAAAACATCTGCTAAGCATAGATAGGTAAGTAGAAAAAAAATCAGAAAGAGAAAAGATGGGAAATGAGAACACCAAGGAGTCAAAGTTTTCATATCGCAGACAGAAATCAGTTAACTGATGTCACAAGTTGATGGCTGTGAATGTATATTCTGAGTGTGCAGGAGGATGTGGCACACTCAGAGGGGGAGCATTGCATTGCAGCTACCGGGGGCATCCCCAGCTCCCCACCCCTGAACACTGGACAGATGGGAGGGAACCCAGAGCATCCCTCCAAGCAAGGAGAAATCAAGGAGATCGCTTAACACACCATAGTGACTTTCTTCTTTTCTTCCCTTTTCTCTTTCATTTGCTGGTATAAAAATTTTGACAAGTGTGCATTGCAGGCTTGGAAAGCCCACCCTGTCCTGCTGCTGCCAAGTTCTGCTGGACGCATGTGCTACTCCTGAATGACTCTTGTGCCCACCAGCACCCTGGGATGTGTCTCTTCCTCCAGTCTGAGCTGCTTCTCCCTTATTGGAAGTGGTTTGCAGCTCTAGAGGTGAGTCCCTCCAACAAAGATGAATGGAGAAGGTGACATAATCACATCATTTATACATGGGAGGTACCCAGTGTAGGACAAAGGAGGTAAATGTTTGCAATTTATTGATTTCTACTGTGTGGTAAAGAATGGGAAGGGGTGGGGTAGGAAACTACTCAATGTCAGTTTGACCCTCCTCTGTTATTTCTATATTTAGCTATGTTGACATTTTATTTTGGAAAATAAAAAAAAAATACTTTAGATCTAAGCTTAAAAAACATTGAGTTCTTTCAAAAACAACCAAAATGTCCATCGCCTGAGGAATAGATAACAAGATGTAGTTTTACACAATGGAATATTACTCAGCTATAAAGAAAGACAAACTTGGGCCTTTTCTAAGTAAATGGAGGTGACTAGAGGGCATACTCATACATGAAATAAATCAGACCCATGTGTGTAAAGGTCAGATTATCTCCCCAGTACAAGAACCTGAAAGGCGAAATAAAATCTGAAAGGCATAATAGATGCAGTAAAGCGGAAGAAAACTGAACATAAGGAACAAGCAATGAAGGTAAAGGAAAGGAAAAACAATAGAAAAAAGGAAGGGGGCAAATCATGCAAGTATGTATTCAGGATAGATGGATGATTGTACTACTAATTTCCATCGTGTTGTGAAAGTAGCAGTTAATGTTTAAGACTTTCACTTTGCCTAACTCGATAGGCTAATATCTCTAATCCAAGCAACTACATAGAAGACAGCAGAGTAAAAAACAAGCCAACAATGTACAACACAAAACCATGGTCGGATAATACCGCACACCTTGTTCTTCTAAATGTCTACTCTTTCTAATGTCTTATCGATTATTATTATATTCTTTGCAGTAAATTTAAAAAAAAAGTAAAAAGGTCAAGAAAAAAATTAAGGTTTATTGAAAGGAAGAGTTAATACTTAATTATTCTATTGGTATTGCTTTTGTGCATGAGCTCCCCGCTTTTCCACGTTCTGCTTCCATCTGGAACCCCATGTACTGGGTGGGACCCACCATTCTGCTGAATGTCCGGCCAATCTCCTCTGGAGCCACTGTCTCAGACTCACCCAGAGTCTGAGACACCCACTTTCCAGCTGAGAGGGAGCACCACTGAGACACCCACTTTCCAGCCGAGAGGGAGCACCACTGAGACACCCACTTTCCAGCCAAGAGGGAGCACCACTGAGAGAAAGCATTTAGAGCTGCCCACAGGCATGAAATAAGGCGAGGCCTGGTTTTCAGGAAATGGGTTGAAGACCAAGCTGATCATGAAGATAAAAATCCTTGCTTTCTCAGCAGCCCTGCGCAGTCACCCCAAGTGTAAGGAAGAGAAGGAAAGAGAGCTGAAGAGTGGCAAGGAATAAGCAGTCTGAGAAGTCACTTTGGCCCAGTTTTAAAAGAACAAATAAAGAGAAAGTTAGGTCAGTATAAAATTACCGGTCAAATTCATTTAGAAGAAAAATAAATAATCAGTGAAAATAGCCAGAAAAAAAACTTCTAAGGCATTGTATTGTGTCCTTAGTGTAAGAAACTGAGAGAGTAACTAAAATATGAAAGCTACGATAGATACTGTAAAATGGAAAGAAACTGCTTGGAATAGGAGCAACGGGAAGGAAGGGGAACATTAGCAGAGATAACTGTGCTACTAATTTCTATTGGTTAGTGTAAGGAATCATGCATGATTTTTTGACCAATTTTACAGGCTTATCTCTCATCATCTGAGCAACTACTTTGAAGAGAACAATATGCAGTATAACAACCCCTGTTGATTTCCTCAGCATCTTGTTTTAAATTCTGCATCGTTTGTTAATGCCATTTCTGAATTTTATTCTCTTTAAAATAAAATATTTTAAATCATAAAAAAGCAATGAGAATTACATGGTTCTGGGAATACATAGATGACTGAAGGACTGTGGAAATTAAAATAGTGCTACATTGGTTGAAAACCTGGCAGACAAATCATTAAAATTAATAAGTCCTGAGAGACACCTTAAAAAATTTTTATGTGAAGGTATGCAGCTACTTTCTCTTAGTTCAAGGAGAAGAAAGTTTTGAACTAATAGTGTTTGGACAACATATCACGTCTGCATCTTGTACTATGAATAACTACCATGAAGACAACAATATACAATGTATTAATTATTGTAACTGTCCTACCAACCTGTTTTTTTTCTCCTACTAACCTGTTTTGAAACTGTCTCATTGCTGCTTGTTCCTCTATCAGATTAATATAAAAATTTTTAGGTGCTCAGAACAAAATAAAGAAAACTTCACCATAAAGCAGCAGAAGGGACAGGTTTGAGTCCTGCATTCTGTTATATATGCAAGTGAAATGTAATTGACAAGAATGAATGGAAACAAGATAAAGACAAGACATAACAGTTAAAGATAAACCAGGAATGCAAATTTTAGCTGGATTTGGGTGGGCAGTGCCACCTTTAGCTTCACAGTTCTGATAGAGATCAGCCCCTCCTTGTGATGGATCAGAAATAAGAGCTGGCTCGGTCCTCAGATATTATATTTTGGGTATAGCTGAGCTGGCAGGGCTGGGACCTAATGGCTTCCAACAGTGTTTCTCACACTGTGCTTAATGGACCTACTGTATCGGAATCTCCAGGGTGAACTGTGTATAAATAAATACAGACAATGTTTTGGCTTTTCAAAAAGATAAATCTTGAAACCATCCCACTTTAGAATCCTGAGCCAACACCTCTCAGACACACAAAATTGAAATACAGCTCAGGACTCTGCATATTTTAAGACTTTTTTTTTTAACACAACAGCAAGTTTTGAGAATTGTTAGGGCATAAGAAGCATTGTTAAACAGGCTAGAAGGAAGGGTTTGACTCAGGTGCTAAAAAGTAATCATAGTATCACCACTGCGCTGGCCCAGCCATGGCCCAGAATGGGGTAAGCTGGGACCTCACTGCGTGCGAGCCGTCCCCACTGCACACACCCCATATGTTTCGTTGGAGTTTACAGTGAGCTTGGCAGACGTTGCTCAATATTCAGGATTAAAAATTATTAAAGAGAAATCTCCTGCCCTACTATGTGGGAAAAATGTCCACCATTTAGAGAAAAAGCAGTAAATAGCCTGCAACTTGCCAGCACAGGCTTTTCTGCCGACCACATCAGAACCAGGAGTGGGCTCTGGAAAGCCTTCGCTTCACCTTCCCTTCAAGTTGGGAAAGTTACAGAGCCACACACTCTATTCTTCAGACTTCCCTACTGCCATATTTCTGGGTGACCCTTGGGCTCTGCCAACTCAGTTGACTGGGGTAATGGCTGGCTCACAGGGGAGGGGTGGAGGCCGTCTGTCCGTATGCTTGAAGAACCTGTTTCCAGTTGAGGAAACTGATGACTCCAGTGCCTGTTTCACATGGGTGCCTTAAATGCATTTTTCCTTTTGCACGATGTAATTTAATACTTTAACACTTGCGAGGTCTTCGTAACTCGTAATTGACTAGTTAGTATTTTTGCAATGGTCAAGTGGATACAAAATTATGCATTGCTAGAGACCCATTCAAAGAATGGGAGACCAAGGAACTTTCATGTCAGAGAGAAGGAAAAGCATACAGTGAATATGTGTCTACAGATTTCACAGAGCCGTTAAACTCCCAGAAGCTATCTTGCCCAACTTTGATGTGGTCTCGAAGAATACCAACAATTATTTGAAAAAGTAATACATCTACACTTGTGTGGGCCCAGGCTTTCTTCCTACACGTCAGTCTAAGCAGCATACAGTGATAGATCATTGGCGGGAGCGGATAATTCTCCAGCTACCTTTCATTAAGCCAAGACCTGCAGACATGTAGATACATGAAATAAAGCAGTTTTTACACTCATTTTGTTTGAAAACGATGTTAGTTTTACAAAAATGTCATTTACACTTATACACAACAGATTTATTATTGTTCCTCTTGTATGGAAATAAATATAGCGTTTCAGTTACAATTTATGATGCAATACATTGGCGTTCTCAGTAATTTTTAACATCAAGGGGTCCTTGGAGCTTGGGAATCTGAGCTGCGCAATTTGGTACCATATTTTACCAGCAGGTGGCGCCACGAACACACGTTACCCTCTTGAAGCACGCATTTGAGCTTTGGTTGCTAACACAAAAATCAGTAGTTTAATGAATCCAGAATCTTATGAATTGATGGCAGGGAATGAGAAAGTGAAGAGACAGAGGGAGACCACCTGTGAGGCTCAACAGAGTCTTGGAATCAGACCTAGGAAGGGAAAGATTTCAGAAAACTATGTCCCCCACATGTTGAGAGAAAGCAAACTCTGTTCATGGTACCACTCACCCAGCAACGGTGGGGAAGGAGCGCTGTCTGTCCGTCCCGGCATCAGTGGCCAAGGAGGGCAGCCTTTTCCCTGCGGAAATCCATCCTTGATCTGGCTGCGCTTCTACGAAGAGGGAAATTCCTTAGCGCGATCCTCCCGCCTCCCCCAGGGTTGCCCGGACTCTCTGCCAATCAGCCTCCCTCCCTTGCCCACACGGTAGTTCTGGAAGGCCATTTCACAGCCTGCTGCTCTGTCCTCCACAGGAAGCAGACTCCCTAGTACCACGAGCACTTACTGATTTACACATGCGGTTTATCCCTTGGGAAATTTGTTGCGTGAAACCACGCTATTCTGAAGACGCAGTGCCTGGCAACCCGAATATTACTGATTCTGATGGTCAAGGTTTTGTGAGTTCTCCGTTCTTGATCATCCCGGCCCATCAGCAGGGCTTTAAAATACGTATGTGCTTTCTCGCGTATTGATAACAGTGCATCCAGAACTAACTTGTCCTTTCCAGGGCCTGCTATGAGGCAGGACGTGCACTGAGACTCAGATGTGGAGCAGAGTGCCAGTTCCCCTTCTGCCCTCCCTCTCCATCTCCTGTTCTCTGTGAGTCCCTGACCACACAGAGGGGCTCACACTGCATTCCTCTAGGTCTTCATTGCTCTGCCTTCCTCCAAGAAATCCCTGCCATTGTGCGAGTTGTAGTATATGCAGCTTAGAAAGAAGGAAATTAATATGCAGAAACGGGCTGGGCTCTCAGGGAAGCCAACACAAAAATAAAGACGTCAGAATCGTGGTAGGAGGTGCATTTGAAGAGGGCCAGGTCTCAAGATAAGGATGCAATGGCAGGGCCTGAGATTATAATTGTAATTATAATTACAACTGCAATCAGCACCACTTGTTCCAGATGAAATCCAGATAGCTCTGGGTCACCGGATGGCTGCTCTGAACCTCTGAATCCAACCCTTCCCAAATTGCCTTTATTCTTTGCACACACCCTTGCTAGATGACTGTGTCTTTATGGGATCAATTTTAACTAAGTGGCTCCTCCAGTAATCCTTAGGTTGATGATAGCTTGATTCACACTGTGCCCATCCTGTTTTCGTTATAAATTACTCCTGACAAAGGCCCACGGATGATGGAAACTCACTTTTGGGTTCTTGCCTATCCTGCAGTAAACTTTTCCTATTCCTAACCTCCATTATCCCTTGGAATTCACATTTTTCCATACTTGGGGGTCACTACGCACAGTGGACAGCTAGCTGGTTGGGCGTCATATTCCTCCTATGTCATTTCAACATACCAGGCTCACTTCTTGTCTACCCACTGGCCATTCAGAGGTGAAGCAGCCCTTTCTGCAGGAGGGAAACCCTGGGCACAGCTGTGTGTCCAGGACAAGGAGGGTTAATGCTTGGGGCAATCTGTGTGCTACACTCCTTCCAGAGATCCTGGGCAATGGGCTCTAGGTTTCCATCTGCGGGGGCCACTGGTCTCCGGATATTCCAGGGCAGTTCAGAAAAGGCTGGCAATAGAACTAATTTTATAATGGATCCACCAGCAATACCCATTTCTTTTGCCAGCCTACTCTTCGTCTGCTCCCAGCCTCTTTCCACCTTGCTCACCTCTCACTAGCACTCTGGCTTTTTTTTATCAGCATGTCACTCCAAATTCAAGCTGTTATGGTTTGTTTCTAGGTGCTACCCCGAAAGCCTCAGATAGTCATGGGGCAGCTTCTGGAATTTATGATTGATTATTGTGGGTGGCGGTGCTGCACCCGCCCCCAGGCAGGTAATCTGCATTCCAATGTAAGGAGGGGAGAGAGGCTAGCTAGCTGTCTGAGCTGCTGCCACGCCCTTTGCTATTTTGCTTTTTGCCACCACCATGAAAGGTTGGTCTCTGCCATGTGCCACTCTGCCTTGAAGCCAGCTGAAGCCTCCACTGACTGTGAGATTAATAAGACTTTCCTTTCCTCATTTTGGGTGTCAGTTTTTGTCCCAACAGTGAGAGAAGAGTAACGGAGGTCTCGGGAAGGAACACTGCTTCTTCCTCCCATGGACAATCCACCCCCGGAGGCATCTCGGTTATTAAAGTCTCATCTTCTCTCCAGGTTCACATCAAGCAGATGTGAACACCTCAAGACACTGTGTTGTGGGAATTTTTTGGGTGGTCTCCAAGGCTCTGTGTACTGAGGTTAATTCCACTGTGAGATATGAAGAGTGCGGAAATGTAGCCTGACCGTGGTGTGGTCAGGTGCTTAGGACCCACGAAGGCGATGATGAAGGAACCCAGGTGTGCCTGCAGTGGCTGCGTAGGAGAGATGAATACGGGCCTGTGGGGCACTACCCACTTTCCCAAAGTGTCACTTTTACATTCGCATCTGCTTGTGAGTGAGGGCGGTAGTTTTTTTGCAATCTGTACATTGAAAAATGATGGATAAGGGGCCAGCAAGATAGCTCAGTAGAATAAGCACTTGCCTGGCAAGCGCAGGGCCTGAGTTCAATCCCCGGTTCTGCCAAAAAACAAAATTGATGGATGCACACACACATTCACACACATACACACACACACACACACACACACACACACACACACAGGTCCTCCTGGCACTGCATGCAATCAGCTACTGTGGTTTTTGTCCCTTGATTACACACCTCCAAAACTGTAAGCCTGAGTCTCCTTTCTTTACAATCTATCCAGTCCATGGTATTGTATTATTAGCAACAGAAAATAGACTGCTACACAACAAGAAGTTCTTTGGCTCCTGAAGGATGACTAGTTCTCTGCCCTCATTATTTTGAATGACAGTTTCTCCTAAATTTGGTTTTCTCACAAGCAAACCCAAAGTCAAAAACTTTCCCAAGAGTTTTATTCCAAGGGGCAATAATAAAGGCTGCCACTGGGCCACAGAGGACTGTGGTGTCTGAAGGTGCAAGAACATTCATGGCACATGGCTTCCACTTCTCTTGGCTAAATCTTTTGGTGTGAAACTGCACTCCTAGAATAGATGGCTATTTAGCTTTCTAAAAAGCTGCCCCACTTTCCCAAAGTGGCTACGGCTTTTGCATTTGCATTTGCTCATGCGTGAGGGGTCTAGTTCTTCCAAACCTGTGGACTGAAAAACCAAACCACAAGGCAACGTTTACAGCTTTCATGGGTCAGAGGACTTAACAGTGTTAATGCGTTAACTCTCCAGAAACTGATAGTGGCAAACCCCAAGCAGACCTTTTGCAAAAGATACTGCTAGGTTGATTTCAAAACCATAGGGCAATACAAAAGCCCAGGACAGCCAAAGCATCTGGAAAAGAATAGATCAGAGGCCTGATGTCAACAATCAGCTAATGCCTGAGAGAGCTGTAAACAGCTCCAGCTCCCAGGCTGCACTGAAGAGCAGCTACATCTCTGTCTCGATGAGCGGGTCCAGCAGCAGAGGCTTTGCAAGCTCACAGGTGATTCCTCTCTGCAGCCCAGATCGGAAAGCCTGCTTCTTAAACTTGCGTATTTCATCAAACCTCTGGAGGGCACTGCAGGCTTATAACTGACAGAGGGATTATGCTTTCATCTAACTAACCTCACATTGTGAAGCTTATTTTTGCTGATAACCAGATAATACGGATGAAAAGAAGAAAGCTAATTTAAGACTAAAAGTCCTACCACTGGTGGTATTTTTAAAAGATGTGCTCAGTACTCACCATGCATGGGAGCCAGGAAGGTGTTCTTCAGTTTCTGATTTGTACCCATGTCACCTCTTTGGGAGGGAGCTCTCCTTACTTACACAATTGAAAACAATCTTGGGAGGCAAACAGAACCTTGGACCTGGCCTGGTGTTTGGAACCTTCTGCGGACATCTCAGCGGGCTCTGCCATGTCGACTTTACGCTCTTCTTCCCATCAGCTACACTGTCTCACCTTCCCCCAACTTCACACCTTACTGCCTGCTGCTTCCAATTCTCTCAGGCAGGGACAGCTTCCGGGGCACCTCCCCAGGGAGCCTCCTGCTCTCGCCAGCCCTCAAGGATCCCTGTCTGCTCAGAGTCCTGCCCGGATGCTCCCCGGGAAATTGTCACCCATTGCACTGGACTGTGCTCACGTGCCTGCCATCGTGCCTGATCCACTAGATCATATGTGTTTTGTGTGCTAAGATGCCATCTTTCACTTAATAATTACCATGGAGACAACCACCACCAGGGCTTGCACGGAGGAGGCTGGTTCCTACTTACCTGATGGAACTATTTGTTATGCTGGATGAGGGCGAAGTGAGTTTCGGAGAGCCCTGTTTACTATTTTCTCCCTGTGCTTAGAGTCCTGCCTGGAGCAGAGCCAGCACTTGGCCCATGACTGTTGACTTAAATAAATGAACCCATGTTCAGTGTTTGCTTGCAACTGAATGACATGATCCCTGAGCCTGCTCTTCTAAGCTGAGTCCTCCTTTTCAGCTTCCTTCTTTGCCTCTTTTCCCCACTCATTTTCCTCCTTCCTTGAAAGTCTTAAAGTGAGCTTTTCTTTCCTCCCTGTGTACTCCAGCATTTCCCCTTCCTTCCTCCTCCCTCTCGTTTCTCCTTCAGAGCTGCACCTTTAACACTAAGCAGCGTGATGGAGGTAGCAGTGGATGGAAGTAATATTTTGTATCATTGCACCTCCTGGAATGCGGTCTGCTGCTATCTGATCTTATCAATTATGAAGTCACAGGCACAGCTAGTCACTATTCTGGTTAATCAACCTAAAATCATATGTGAACAAAATGTTGCATATCAGCAGCTTAGTGAAAACTGTGATGTCCTTTTCCCGCATAAATATTCATTATTAATACCACCCAGAAAGCTCTGGGGGCAGGAGAGGTCTGGGGTGCCCCAGGTAAATAACTTCCCTTCTAAAATTATGGCAATTACAGTATTTTTCTTTTATCATTCAATGCGCTTCATTCCTAGTAAATAGCTTAAAATCTTCCAAATGACCACAAAAATTGTGGTCATTTCATGGATTTCAGTGTTGAGCACATGTCCCGGAGGCCTCCTGAGCCCTGTCTTCATGCCTCTCAACTTCAGAGTACATTGCACACCGTGGAGGCTTTGCTCCAACCCAGACGCCTGGGAACCTTGGCTTTGGGTGGGGCCTGGACATCCCCATTTCTCACCAGCTCCTGGGGATGCTGTTCCCCATGAGGGTTTCTAACAATCACTCCAGCACATAAGGTTTGGAGTCCTTGCTCTGGTGGTTTGAACTGGGCTGGGGACAGAATAGGGGGAAGCAGATGCTCCCTGAGTCAGGCAGAGGAATGGGACTCTGCCAGGGACCGAAAGGCAGTGTGGGGGCCACTGTGTGGGGCCCAGCAGGTGCTGATTCCTGTGCCACGGATATGTGCCTGCACCCCAAGGCTCATTCCCCAGTACTCAGTTAAGCAACACTCTGGAGGGGGCCATCAGCCAGTTGAGGATTCAGAGACCTGGGGGGTCCTCTCTGCTTCTAGCAGTACCCAGTTGGCCTGGAGCCCTGCTGCCCACACAAGAAGCATAGACTCTCTTTCTGTTTGTAGTGCTGGCATTACAGGTACATGCCACCACACCTAGCAAGCTTGTCATTGCTCCTTTGACTTTGTTTATGGTGTTTGTGGTTTGCTTATTTTTTTTTTTTTTGTCATGTAAAAGCTTCTTCTTTTTAGTATTTTATGAATGCTAGCATTGGACCCCAGACCTTTGACCAGAGCTACAATCCACAAACCTTTTTTTAAAATTTGAGACAAGCTCTCACTAAGTTGTTCAGTCTGGACGCAGCCTTAATGTCCTCCTGCATCAGCCTCCCCGAGCACTGAGATCACAGGGCGCGTCACTGTCCCTGGTTATAGCCCTTCCTTTCCTGGCCACTTCTCTGCTGAAATTTCTCCCTTCTTCCTTGAGATTCTTCATCCTTTAAATACAATACCTCTTGCCTCAGAGATGCCTCCTCAGGAAAACCAGTTTGATGGATATTCAAGTTCTAGCTTGCCACTTGCTTCCTAGGTGAGTCTGGCCATGAGCTGACCCTCTCCAGCCCCATTTTCCTGATGGGTACTTTGGGGTCAAGGGAACATATGAGCTCCCAGACTTCTGATGCCGATGAACTGGGATGGCCTTTGAGAGGGATCTAGGGCTGGCGCCTGGCCCTGCAGCGTAGGTACTCAGGAGCTGTTGTCCGTCTTGTCATCATCACTCTGTTACTGGAAGAGGAACCAGGACAGTGAGCTTCTGCTGCAGGATTTCTCATCTGTGCTGATCCCATTCTTAGGCAGAACGTGTTGCGTGTTCATCTTGAGGTTGGGGCAGAGTGGACGACCTCATACCATGCCACCCTCTCCCCTTGCCCTGCTCCTTCCATACTTTTTCAGGGAAAGCTTTTCTTTCTTTTATCATTTGATAGCAGAAATAATAACACAGTTGCTGTATCCTGATTTGGATAAAGGTGGGCCTCAATGTGCTGATGGGTTACTTCTGCTAAATTGGAAAAGAAAGGAAAAAAATTTAATTATTTTCAGAATTCTGTGCTCAGCAAACCTCCCCACCCTCCCCAGTCAATAACACAGGACTGAACCAGAGGCAGAAGAGGAGACGCTGGCAAGGAAGGCGGTTCAAGGCAAATGTGCTGCCGCCATCCAGTTCCTGTCTCTGGGGAGGGATTTCCAGGCACGTTTGCTGCAGGCAGGTACATCTGTAGAGTAGTCGAGAGGGGTACAGAGGAGAACATGATGAGGGCATGAAATGTAAAAGAAACCAATACAAATACAAGTTCAGAGTATCAGAGCCACAGTTCTGTCAATGGAAAATAATTTTCAATGTCAGATTTTATGGACATAAAGGAGCGCACCCCTCTGAGAGAGTGCTCTGCACAATCAGAGCCCTGGGGCTATGCACTCTGAGGGGGGCTCTGCCCAGATGTGTGAGCCCACAGCTGTCTTGGCAGCCAAAGGAGCAGAGTGTGAGGCAAGAGTGGCGGTTCATGGAGACCAGGTCTCAGTTAAACAGAGCATTTATGATGCAGATGTCAGAAAGATCACTACAATGATTAATTTTCCCTATGCTGCATCATGGTGCCCTATTTCCTTTACCCTGGTAGACAGCAGGCTAGTTGTGTCCAAGATGCCAACCTGACACACAGTTGCTTTTTATGTCATACTCTTGGACCTTTGGCAGCTCTTATGTAAGCAGTTTCTGTGTTCATGATGTCAAATTGCATGGCAGTATGTCCTGGTTATATGTTGTGTGTTTGCAGATAGATGTGCATGTAAGACACAAGGTACCACATAGGTGCCTGTGTGCACATGGCTCGAGGGAGTGGAAGACATTTAAACACAGAGCTCAGAGACATGCATGTGATCCGGTTGCTGAAAGGAGTCATTGAGAGTTTGTAAAGACAGGGTGATGAAATCAGCCTTTCCTTTCAAGAAATTTCTGCTGGCAGAAGATGGATTAATTATCCAAGAATTTGCAGTAGTGGAGATGCATGATTAGCAGCAGAAAAAGTAGTCTGCGCGTTCTTGAAAATTCATCAAGTAAAAAGAAAAGCCACAGAACCCAGCAACCCGACAATAGAAGCAGACACAAAGCTATGTTCCAAGAGCTTGCTGTTCACAAGATGCAGCTCCACATGGGAGCTGCAAAAGACAGGTCCACAGGTATTTTAGAAGTGCTGCACGTCTTCTGTACATCTCTGCATTAGGACCTCATTAAAAGATCCCCTTGCTCAGTTATTTAGAGTATTGGGAAGCACATCAGAGGACACTGTGTGGCCTGCTGATGACTTTTGTAGTCTACTACCTTGGTTCAGTCATGTAAAAACCACAAAGTATTCAGAAAAAAATTGTTTCTATATTGAAAATGTCCAGACGCTTTCCTTGTTATTATTCTCTAAGCCACACACTGGAACAACGCATACTGTGGGATATTGTAAGTAATCTAGTGAGTCATTAAGTAAATGGTATCATGTGCTAGGCCATTTTGTATAAGAGGCTTGAGCATCCACAGATGTTTGGTATCCATGAGGGGTACCAATTAACCAAGCCTGAGGCCACCAAGGGGTGCCTGTAGTCTGCTTATTACAGAATTTGGTTTTACTTAATCTGCTGAATTATCTCAGAGGAGACAGCCTCCTCGTCATTAGGTTGCAAAGAAGATCTCAATTCAAGCCTTCAGGCTCCCCAGGGATGGCAAGACCTTCGGGGAGTTGAGGTGACTCCATGGGTGTCTTTGAAAGCCACGGATTGGGCAGAGACGGGTGTCTAGTGGACCAGCTGTGGTTAGGAGGGGAGTCCACATGATGGACAATCTTGTAACTTTCCGGAGCCAGACTCCTTTCTTCTTCTTCTTTTTTTTTATCATATAAAAAGGCTCCAGGCTCTTTATGATCTAATACAGGGGGTGGAGGAGCCCAATAAAAACTGATATTGTACATTTTACTGGTCTTGCCAAGAAGCTGGGAGGCAGGCTCAATTTGTTTTAAAGATATAAAGAAATGGGGTGATTCATCCTCCTGAATAATGTGAACCACAAACATTCATTACAATGATTAATATGCAGGCCTCTGAACTTTTATGAGACTAGTTTTTCAGAGGTGTTTTCTGAAGCTGACTTAATTAGATTTGACTTGCTGTGAAACCCTCAGGTCTACAGACTGGCTGGTGCTTGGAGGGGGTTGGAACCAAAATGTTGTGAGATATTCTTTGTCCCTTGCTAAAGGTGTATGTGATTATTATGCTAAGCTATAAAAGACTCAAGTCAACAACTTCTGACATTGCCAGATATACAAAAAACCCAGTACCATTATGGACTACTATTTTGGAGTATTTTGCTGAATTCACACACCTATAATATTTAAATGACAAAACTAAACAAAAAAAAAGGGGGGGATACAATTGAATGAGCATTTCGTATCTGTAGATTCAAAATAGTTAAGATAGATATACAGCTACATTCTCTTAATTCAATGAAGAGAGGCATCTGTTCTAATAGTGTTTATTAGTAGAATATCACGCCTGCCTCTTGTACAACAAAGAACTACTAAGAAAACAATATGCAATGTATTAATTATTGAAACATTCCTACTAATTTGATTTGAAACTGTCTCATTGCTATTTGTTTTTCAATAAAATTATGCAAAAAGAAAGAAATGTTAGTGGGCCGATACAAGTTGGAAACACCTTCTGCTGCTGCCAAACGTGTGATGCTGTATTCTGCCTTTTCCATTATTCTTCATTCAGTAAAGAATTTTGTTCTTTAAATTATCAAAGACAGTCCCAAAAAGTTGGAATAAATATTTGTAGATTTCTAAAAACAGAGAGAAAAGGTGTATGTGTCTCCAGAACAAGCTCTTCTCAAGACTCACCCATGATCATTCCATGCCTGTCAAACCACCCTGGAAGGTACCACCAGCCTGGAATCACAGTGGAATTCCCACGTTAGGGAAATCCAATGTGGGCTAGGCTGGGATCAGAAAGCACTGGAGCTGGGGATAAACAAAAGCAAGAACCTGAAGCCTTTCCCAGCGACTGCCGGAGTGTAGTCTTACACTCTGAACAGTCCTACAGCATGCAATGAAATTCATACAGCCAAGCCAAGGCTCCCAGGCACAGGGCGAGGCTGCCTGCGTCCACTCTGCGCTCGCTGGCACAGGTCCTCGGTCTTGTTGTCTTCAGAGTGCCTCGGCCTTGTTGTCCCTGCACCTGAGAGTAGCTCTCTCCTGAGAATTTGTCATCTTGCAAAAGAATGCTAAACAGCAAAAAAAAAAAAAAAAAAAAAAAAAAAAAAAAAAAAAAAAAAAAAAAAAAAAAAAAAAAAAAAAAAAAAAAAAAAAAAAAAAAAAAAAAAAAAAAAAAAAAAAAAAAAGAAAGAAAGAAAGAAAGAAAGAAAAAAGAAACAGTACAAAGCTTCATTAAACAAAATAACGAATTCAACAATGGTTATGTGTTGCATGAAATTATCTTCAAATTAGTTGTTTAGGTTACCAGATTAATGCTGGAAAATTGGATTAAAAAGTGAAGCAAAACAACAAAAAGAAGTTATAAGAAATTAAAAAGCAAAACATAAAATAAAAGAATAGAAAGAAAAAAAAACAATTAAGCATTTACTGCTTCTTTCAAAAGACCAGCAAAAACCATCAGTACAATTATCCAAAATATCCTACACAGATACCTAAATATATCTTTTTTCCCCTTCTTCTTTTTGTCCTTTAACTCATCCCAGCTTTTGTTTTCCATTGTGTCTTCCATATCTTTACACAGGAACCTGTTTTTAGTAAAGTCAAAAAGTGAATTTCATGCTTGGTCACCTAGGTGCTTTTTTTTTTTTTTTTTTTTTTTTTTTGGTACAGGGGATTGAACTCAGGATCCTGCACTTGCCAGGCAAGTGCTTATTGTACTGAGCCATCTCCGTGGGCCCATAAGTGTGGGTTTTTTTTGTTTGTTTCAAGACAAAATTGAGTATTTTCCTTATTTTTAAGGTAGGTTTTTATTTTTGTTTTTTGTATTTATTTTTGTTTTATTGAAGTACAACTATCAATGAGACAGTTTTAAGATACCTTGGCAAGATGGATTTGATAAATTAATACATTGCAAACTGTTTTCATACTGTTTTGGTATCATAGAAGGTGCATACATGATATTATACTTACAGACATTATTATACCATATGTCTCTTATCGGTAAATTAAGAGAGTGTAGCTGTTTGCGTATCTTATTTTTTATACCTGAATTACATCAAAGATTCAATAATTAATACTTTCTACCTTGTTATTTTCCTAGTGGTTGTCCATAGTACTCGAAGATGACATAATATCCTGTCCAACCACCAAGATTAGTGCAAATCTTGCCTCTCATAGGATTATGTAGAAGCATGGCATATCTATCCCAACTGTACTGTCCATACACACACATCTTGATTTTTCCTTTCTATACCCCCTCCTTTGCCTACACCTGTCAGAGATGGGCACTCCATTGTCATTCAACTAACTTAGGTGCTTGAACTCGACAACACAATCCAACACAGTCCAGCATTCCACAACAATAGTGAGTTATCCGAAGAAGTTGTCGACCATAGCCATTTACAGCTCAACTTATTATTATGGCCCCGCGGTGTACACTTCATTTTTATACTTTTCTGCTGGATGGTTAAGACCTAGATAGAACAAGATTTATATACCAACATATGTACTTTATGTTTCTTATGAGGTCAGTGAAGTCCATTCAAGGTTTATCTTGTAGTTCTGTACCTTATTCTGTAGATCCTTTGTCTCTGTCATCCATGTGGATGAGTCACAGTCAATGCTTGACCAGTTTGCTCTCTGTGAGAGTCTAAGAGAAACTTTTCTCTCCATGTGACTCTCCCCAGGCACACTATACATCATCAGTCTCTTTCCTCTGTGGCTCCATAATCGCCTTGTTCTGGAAATTTGGGGCTCAACTAAGTTTCATAATGTTTTAGTACAAGTTCTCCTATGTCCTGAGTCTTCGCTGACCTTGAAAGGCTAGGGCCAAAATGTTGGCTGGCCTTGCAGCTCTTCTATTTCTCCAGTTTTGATCTGTGAACTTAGGTTGTTAACCATCCAGAAGAAAAGCTGATTAGTACCGTGCAGGATATGCCTTTCACTTTCCCTTATCTGACTCAATTGATTTTAGTTGTTGTTGTACATTTCCATTTGTATTTCTGCTTTTTGCTTCTTATACTAGGGAGACTATACGATATTTACACATGTGTGTCTGGTTTATTTCACTTAAGAGTATATGTTCAAGTAGCATCCATTGCAGTATAAATGCTTCAAGCTTATCATTCTTAATAGTTGAGTAATACTCCATTATATAGAAATACCACATCTTTTTCAACCATTCCTCATGTGATGGACATCTTGGTTGTTTCCAAGATTTTGCTATCACACATTGTGCTGCTATAAATGTAGGTACACATATATCACAATGTTTTCAGTTCCTTTGGGAAAATTCTCAGTAGGGGGATAGCTGGCTTGAATGGGATTTCTAGTCCTACTGTTTTGAGGAGTCTCCACACTGATCTCCACAATGGTCGTTAAGTGTGGTTTCTAACATATTTAAGATGCTTTGGTTGAATTAATTAGGACACAGAAATTGTTTGTCATTTTAAAATATTTATTTGAGACAAGGTCTGGCTATCTAGTCCAGGGTGGCCTTGGACTCACTTTGGAACCCAGGCTGGCCTCAAACTCTCAGTGAGCTTCTATGTCAGTCTTCTCGAGTGCTGGGATTACAGGTGGGCAACACACACTCAGTTTGTTTGTGACATTTAAGAGGCAGCCTTCTTAATCACCTGCTCATGGCTCCAGCGTTTAAAGAACTTCAAAGAGCTCCTTTGAACCTCACCCATATCCTGCACAGCAGTATCTCTGCAAAAGGGAAGCATCACCTTCAGAGCAGAAATGCAGAGAAATGTCTGATAGCCCCTGTAGACTTTAACTAAGATACATACTTTCGTCATGTGGAATGCTGAATCAATTCTTGAAAAGAAAAACAGTATTTGTGTACATATATCTGTACATGCATGTGCTCAAAAATTTTTTTTCAACATGCTCAAACAAATCACCAATCATTCAAATGATGAAATATTTTGCATAAGATCTTGTATGAGGATTTCTCTGAAACGTGTTGGAATTTGGTGTTCATATGCATATGAGAGAGGGGAGAGACAGAGAGACAGAGACAGAGAGACACACACAGAAAGACAGAGACAGAGAGACAGAGACAGAGGCAGAGAACATGTGGCATTAGTCTAGAATATACTTTAGGCTAAGGAGCAGAAATTACTCCAAAATATCAAATTATACCTGCTATGTGAAAGAACTTCTGGAAGATGTTCATGTAAGTACAGTTTCATAATACTGTAAGTGTTGAAAATATGACAATCCTCAGTCTTTATGATAGCATTTTTATGAAAAGGGGAAAATGTGCTTATGCATATTTTATATGTACCTATGTATGCTTTATATAAAAAGTCAGATAAGACTGAGTTTAAAATAGAAATAGTATGCTCTTCTTTCTTTTTACTTATCTTGTTTTCTAATATTTATCCATGCTACTGACAGGCATGGCAGCTCCTGAGGCCACAGCCCACTGGGCCTCACCAGGCAAGGGCAGAAGTTGGGACGTCACTGGACATCAGCTCCCGGGACAAGAGCCTCCTGCTCGTGTCAGTGGCCAAAGATGGCCTTTGCTCTCCAGTTCAGTCCCAATATCCTATACATTGGGCTACTTCTCAGGAAAGCTCTCATTTTCAAATTTATTTAAAAATACTCAGGGGGCCATGGAGATAACTCAGTGGAATAAGTGCTTGCCTGGCAAGAGCAAAGTCCTGAGTTCAATCACTGGTACTTAAAAAAAACACTCAGGCAATCAGGGATTCTGGTCACATAAAGAGAAGAAAGTGTTAGGATATTTTCCACCAATGTACAATCTAAAATAATATATATATATATATATATATATATATATATATATATATATATGACATGTAAAAGTCCCTAGGGCTGTACAGGAGTTGGAGTGTGACAGTCTTGGTAACAGTCATCCCCCTGGGCCACCTTGCCCTCTCCAGAAAGCTGGCTCAGTCAGCCCAGAGGACAAGTCGTGTTAGCAACTTCTTCATGGCCAGCTGATAACCTTCTTCCTATAAAGTAAATGATATTGGCAAATGAAGGATAACCTGTATTTTCCTTGGAAGGTCCAGTTTTTATTTCCCCACTCCCTAAATCATTTTAAGTGGTAGTGATCTTCCTTCCTCTCTCTGGGTTTAATGAGGAAAAGGAAGACCCCATAACCTATTGGTTCATGGGAAAACAAGTGCCAGCTTCAGCCCTTCTGGATGTCACAATACCTTGTTTTGTGACCAAGAGGACAAGTGCTATTGGAAAGCTGTCACCATTGGGGTCTGCCCAAGGGATAATAGCCATTTGCTGGGCCACCCAAGCTGCATATTGTGAATTGAAGGATCGTTGTGAACACAGATGCCAGTGCAGGAGCCTCACAGCTGGAAGCGACAGAAGGAAATGCTGAGGGCACCCATTCCTCCCACTTTTCCCCTTAGGCAAACTTTCAGGCTGATAGGACTTTAGAAGGTGGCTGGCTTCACACTGAGCTCCTTCGGATGAGGGAAGTCCTCTGCTCGTTCAGATCATTCTTTCAAAACACAGAAACAGGGCTGAGTCTCAGCTAGGTGGGACGGAGCCCACAGACAGAACATGGCTACGTTGCCCCACATCTTGATTACTTTTTGCACTGCTGAGACAAAATATCAAACACCCAAAGTGAAAAGAACAAAGGTCTACATTAGCTAAGCTTGTAGAGTCTACCATGCATAACCAGCTGTCTCCAAGGCGGGGCCGCACGGCAGGGGTCGTCGCTGAGGAGAAACAGTCACAGCAGGGCAGGCAGCAGGCCGCAGCAGAAGCAGGAGCAGGGGCAGAGGGCTTGCCTCTCCCTCTTATACCATTTGGGCTTGAAGCCTCTTTGGTGGTCTGTCTTCAGTAAATCCATTCAGCCACACCCAGACCTATGCTAATTCCCACCAGGGGACTAATTTAGTACCATACACCTTTAATTCCAGTCTTGCATACCCTTGATCCAGCTGGCTCCAAAAGCCCCACCTACGAGCGGCTGAGGCTTTGGGGGAAACATCTAGATACAACCCACAACACCCACGTATGTTCTGCAAAAATTTTCAGAAGAAATAATGAAGTCCAACCAATGTGAGATTCTTTTTTTCTTTTTTCCTTCCTTTTTTTATTCGCCCTGGTATTCTTTGACATTTCATTTCCATTAGGCAAAGAGAAGACTATGATGCCGGTTTTGCTAAGTAGTTATATTTTTGTTAGCATCCAGGACTAGTTTCACACTGAGCTTTTCAAATATACCAGACAATGAGGCTTCAGAGCCCACAGCTCTAACTATGTTCAGGGTTTGCCTCAAACCTGAGTTCTGAGCTTACAGAGCAATTACTACCTGCCTACATCTTTGCACGTGGCTTTTCGTTTTTTCTCTCTATGTGCAACGTAATGCAAAGGCATCATGACAATACAAAGAAATATTTTTAAAGTAAACATCACAGCGTTACAAAGAATCACTTTTCAAAAAATTTTGCGCAGGGTCTCACTAGGTAGTTTGAACTTGTAATGATCCTCCTGTTTTCAGCCTCTGCAGTGTTGGGATTCCAGCCACGTGCCACCATGCTCAGTCTCTGCCTGGCTCAGCGCACCTGGGGGCAAGCTAGAGTGATATGTGCTGCTAGGGATCGAGCCCAGGTCCCTGTGCTTGCCTAAGCAGGCACGTAGTCCACTGAGCTATCTCGCCGGCCCGGGATTATATATATAATAAACCTCCCAAATGCTGAGATTATAGGCAGGCCCAACCACGCCCAGTCTCAATCACCTTCTTAGGGCACCCTGGGGTCAAGACCAGCAAGGCGTGCTGGGGATCAAACCCCAGCCCCTACGTGCTGCTTAAGCAGGCACTTTAGTCTGCTGAGCTACCTGGCCAGCCCTTATTTTTATATTGTTATGCACCTTTCTGGTGCTTATTTGCACCATGTACAGAGCACATGTATTTTATAGAGATCCAGTATTTGTAGAATAATCTGACTGTTGAAGGTTTTATATTGTGTTTTCAGTTAACTTTGTGTCACAGACATCTTTTCCCTAATATCATAGGACCTAAGACTTCTCTTAGTATTGAACTTTGGGGTGATTTTGTATTCACACCATTGTAGATAGTGCTGTAAGAACAGGCTCTCTTTCCATTTTAATAAAGATTCAAACCATCACTGGGCTCCGTAATGGGTCACTAAAGACACCACTAGCTGTGCGGTGTTTATAAGTGCCCTTTATCTGTGGTTATAATGCCACTTAGCCTGTGGTGTTTAAGGCATATACTTTCTACTGATTGAGTTTCACGGAAACCAGAGCCGAAACATTGTCCCCTCCCTGCCCCCTGTACTGCTCATGCCTGAAAATAAAGTCCATTAAAAAAGCAGTTTAAGAAAGCCCAAAAGACCTTGATTAACTAGAAGATTTGAGGGGCAGTGTTCAAGGTAATTGAATTTCCTGATGTTTGCTATGGTTGCTGTTATTAGCTTATATTTATACAAAAATTAGAGGCTGAAGAACAATTTTCATCATGTGATATGTTTCACCATGTTCCTTGGCATTAGCTGGAAAATAAAACAACCTTATTTCTTCTTTCTCCTGCTTCTCCACGGTGTGTACTATGTAAAATGTTTGTCATGGTGTCGTGGCATCACCACAAAGTGTTTCTCGCCTGGACTTTAAAGTTTGTTCTTTTGCAGGGTCCTTTCCCATTCACCTGCTATGGCTATGTACAGTGTGATGGGGACTTGTGAAAACTGAGAATCGTCTGCGGGACCTGAGGCGTCATCTTGCATGATAAAGTTTTAACAGAATCCCAGCTGTGAGTGCAGTCTTGACCTGCATGGCAATGCTCTGGTCATCAACAGCCCCCAAATATGAAGGTGGTCCCGTACAGAGCTGCTAGCAGGGGAGGTGGCGGGAGTCCACAGCTTCCTGAGACAGGGGCAGGTCCGGCTTCCCCAGATTTCAGGTGGAGTGGGAGAAGGCCAACACCCGGAGGCAAGGGCCTGTGCCAGAGACACAAACACGAAGGACAATGGGAGGATGCGGTAGACCTAGCACTGGCTCGAAAGGCACCCAGAGGATGGTTATTCCAACCCCAAGCATTGCCCATGTGGTCCTCTCGAGAGTGAGGTTTGACTTGGAGATTACATAATGCTTGAATTTTAAAACTATGGGAGTATGTAAGAATAATGAAGAAACTCGTTGAAGATTTTTCTGCCACAGTCTGTGTTAGGATCCAACTGACAACAATCTGCCCGAAGGAACAAAATCCAGCGGTGACAATGGTGGAATGCGCCCTCTGGCAAGGGCTTCCTTCAGCGCTCCCTCTTGCTGAGCCACAGTTTCTAAAACCTGCAAGGTTCGGACCTTAGAAGCCGCCTTCTAGGTTCCATTTCATCAACCTCGTCTTGTGGCTCATGTTCCTTCATGATCCCCCTCCCAACATGCTTTGCCACAGCCCTCCTGCCCTCTCATGGAACCCCTTCACCCCAGGACCCTACCTCTCCACTCCATCTTTGCTCCCCAACATTCTTCTATGAGACTCGTCCCACATTTAATGGAACCACCTTTTATTTGCTACAGTATCTCTGCTTATAGGATCTTGACTGCCTACAGAACAAACGCTACACTTCTCTCCCTAATGTTCCAGACTAACTTTTTTTTTTTCGTAATTTTTTTAGGGAAGGGTCTACAGGGTGTTTAGGGTCTCACTACTAGATCGGACTCATAGTGAACTGCCTGTTTACAGCCTCCCAACAGCTGAGATGACAGGTGTGTGCCACCATGCCCAGTGTCAGTTGCAATCTCAGCATGCCCCAGGGACAGTGCTAGCACCACAGGCTGGGGGATAACCCCATCCCCTGAGCCTGCTTGCAGGTGCTTTAATCGAGCTGCCCCTCTGATTAATTTCCCTAGCTTCACTTCTCACTCCTTCACACTTTCCTTGCTGCTTGCGCGGATCCAGGAACCTCCTTTGGGTGTGTCTCACTTGTCCCTGGGTATTATTTGCTCCTTTTGTCTGCCCTTTGAACTCTTACCACCACTATACTCTTTTCCCCTCTGAAACTCTCTTTGACCTTCATTTCTTTTCCAACGTGGAGATGTTCTCTCTCTCTCTTTGCCCTTCTGGTTGCAATTTCAAATATTCTGCCATTACCACGGCTATGGTCTAGATGTTCTGGTCTTCCCAAAATTCATATGCTGAAATGTTACTTCCCAGGCCAACGGTACCAGGAGGGATTGAATTAGGTTGTAAGGGTGGAACCCTCAGCAATGGGATCGGTGCCTTTAGAAAGGGGGCTCAAGAGAGACCCCTCAGCCCTCCTACCAGGCAAGGGCACTGTGACAAGGCACAATCTGTGAACCAGCTAGTGAGCCCTCACCAGACACCAAACGGGTCACCAATCTTGATCTTAGGCTTCCAGCCTCCAGTAGTGTGAGCATTAAATTTGTCTTTGACAACCCTGCTGGGTTATAACATGTTCTTGTAGCACTCTGAATGGTCTAAGGCAACTCCCCAAATTCAAGCATCAACAACCCAGAAAAAAGGCTTGTTTCGTACATTAATGTGAATGCTGAGAGAGCAGAATCACAGTGCTCCTTCTGCCATGAGAACATAACATTTTCTCAATGTCTGTGCCATTTCTACTCCCTCAATTATAAACGTAGCAAGAGGATTGCGAGCTGAACGGACAACTCTTGACTTCCTAGGATCCACTTTGGTCTATGAATTGAAAATTACCTAAAATCTGAGAAAGCAAAAAGAAAAAGAACTTTTACATCTTTTTCGTTTGTGAAAAGTGAGAAGCCTTTTCTTCATTCTTTTCAAGTACACCTGAAACCAACTAGCAAAATCTTAACATTTGTCTGTCAAGTTAAATGAGTCACCTCAGGAAGCCACTGGTAAAATGAATGACTGAGAGACGAGCAAAATATTTCTGTATGCCTCTTCCTATCTTTCTATTAAATGAGTCACAGAAAGGAAGTATGAAACTGATTCTTCAGAGGCCCACCTATTAAATAAAAAAATATCAACCCAAAACTTAATAACAGGGAGAAAATACCACATTTCATTCTCTCCCAAGCAGGAGCTTGATGATATAGTTGAGGCTCATATACACTGTATTTTGAACACAAGAGAAATTGAGTTATCAACCTTTCTTTATTCTCAGATAATAAAGAATGGAACCATGGCTAGAAAGGAAGCTTTAAGTAAGTGGGCTTTAATAAGTGCAGTGATGTTATGCAGCCCAATGACAGAGACCAGCATCTCACTAGGGTGATTTCTAACTATTGATGGTTATGGAAGAATCAGTCTCTAATTTTGTAGGCTTAAAAAATCAATCCAAATCTCATCATTGATCAGATTAGGGATTCAGCTGAGCCATTCCCCTGTCCAGGTATCGTTGCATGAAGTCATGGCTGGTGTTCACCTGACATAAGGGCTGGTTCTGAGGAAGCAAGACGGATGGACTCAGTCACATACCTGGCATTTTGGGTGAGTGGCTGGGAGGCTAAGCACAGCCTGAACTGTGGAATAAACTACATAGGAAGTGGGATCAATATATATATGGTAACCACTTTAAGTTTAAAAAATTAGAGCAATACACATCGCCATTAATGCTACTTGAAATATGTCCCTTTGTTTTGAATATATCCCATCAAACTTACTACTTTCTGAAGTAGTTCTGGCAGTCCTCTTTCATGGTCCTCTTTCATGGATGTCTTTACGAGGTATGATTAAAGATACAGTAAATGTAACTGCTAATTGTCACCCAACAGAAAAGCAGGGTGTCCTCATCTGCCTTATTTACCAGATATGTAGCCATGTGTCTTCACTGAAGCCAACATGACCAGGAAAAATAAGTGTTTGGAATGAATTGAGGACTTTGAAGAGCCATGACAGCACAACTAAAGACACTCATGAAAGAGATACTCAAGAACTGCTTCAGAAAATGTCAAGAGTGATGGAAAAAATGCATTTAAAACAAAGTGGGGGTTATTTTGAGGTAGATGTTTCACTGTATCTTTTATTGTAATAAATTTTAAAAATTTGAATATTTACCATGTAGGATTTTTCAATTATACCTCATGTTGGCATCCTATGGCTAGAGTCTCAGAGTAGCTGAGTTGGAGTGGAAGATGGCCAACTCCCAGAGGCAAGGAAGTTTTTCAGAGACACAAACATAAAGGACAAAGGGAGACTGGGGTAGACCTAGCACTGGGCTGAGAGGCACACATGGGCCGGTTATTCCAGTCCCATTGCTTTCAGGTAGTACGGGACTCTCACGGTGAGCCCTCTGTTAGGATGGATGCAAGATGCAAGGCTTCTTGTAACTTAGTTCCTAGATCCCAGAATAACAATTCCACCACTTTCTATGGGTTAAGTTTGTCACTAAGGACAGCCTGTATTCAACAGGAAGAGAATGAGAGTTGACCTCTTACCAGGAGGAGTGGAAAGAATTTGTGACCATCTTTATTCTACTCTTTATAGACTTGTGATTTGGTGATAAATCCTACAGTCACTGACAACTCAATCACATATCAGTCTTTAAGCTTGAGAAAAATGTTTTGTGTACTCTGGTTGCTCACCACAATTTTCTGTAACTCCCCACCAGAGCTTTTTCTCCAGACAGTGTTTTTCTCAGTTCATGCTATGACTAGACTGGAAAAGCTAGGTACTTATTTTTCCCAAATGGGTCACAGTTAATTATGTTCTAAGTGGAGAAGATAAAAACCAGGCCTCCTTGCCCCTTAAGAGGCACAGCTCTAAAAGGTGTTGTAAAGCTTCCTAGAGGTCCTTGGTGTGATTGAGCCCCAGAAATAACCTGTTTATTAACCAACTCAACTTTTCTTTCTTTCTTTTTTTCTTCTTTCTTTCTTTCTTTTTCTTTCTGTCTCTGTCTCATTCTCTCTCTCTCTCTCTCTCTCTCTCTCTCTCTCTCTCTCTCTCTCTCTCTCTCTCTCTCTCTCTCTCTCTCTCTCTCTCTCTCTCTCTCCCTGAG
>PVKA01026255.1:0-31944 GCA_004027165.1 Ctenomys sociabilis
TTTATGAGACAGAAAGTCTCACTATGCAGTTTGGGCTGGTCTTATGCTCATTTTGCAGTCTAGGCTGATCTCAAACTCGAAGCCATCCTCCTCAGTGCTGGGATTACAGGTATGTGCAGTCATGCCTGCCCCTCTATTAGTTCATTGAAAAGCATGGTTTGTGCTTATACTGCAAAATTTTAATTTTGCATGTCTATACCTTGTAATCTGAGCAATTACTTTGAAGCTAACAATATACAATATATCAATCACTGTTAGTTTTCTACTATGTTGTTTTGAAATTCCGCATCATTGTTTTTATTGTTTTTCCTCTTTTTAAAATACAATAAAGGGCTGGGGAGATGGCTGAGTGGAATAAGCGCTTCCCTGGCAAGTGCAAGGGTCTGAGTTCAATTCCTGGTTCCACCAAAAAAAAAAAACACAACAAAACCAAAACTACCCACTCGGGACCCCCTTCTTGTCCCTCTCTTGGACAGGAGCTTTCTTTCCCTCAATAAATCTATTCTGCTCATAGAAAAAAAAATAAAACACACGCACATACATACCAAAGGAATTGTGGAGAATGATTTTTGGCATTGCTAGTGCAGCATGTGGTGCTAGAGCTGGAACGTCAGTCCCTGTGCACGTGTATAAGCTTGCCTAAGCAGGTGTTTTAGACCACTGAGCTATTTCACCAGCCCTTTGACCTGGAAGAAAGTAATTTTATGTTGTTTTAAGAAATTGTGAGGTTGAGGAGATAGCTCGGCAGTCTAAGGACCTGCCTGGCAATTACAAAGATCTGGGTTCGATCCCTGGTACTGCGTGCCATGCTGGCCTGGAACCCAGGGTGCTCCTTGCTTGTCTGGAAGCCAGGAGTGGTGGCACATGCCTGAAATCCCAGCACTGGGGAGGCTGAGACAGGAGGATCACTATAAGGTCAAGCTGTGTAGCAAGACCCTATATCAAATAAATAAATACATGAAAATTAAAAAAAAAAAAAAAGAAATGATGCTTGTGATACTTTGCTAGTGGCAAATAAATGACAAAGGTACCTTCCATGTGAATGTACTTCCATTTGGTATATCTCCTGTGCTCTTAGATTGATTTAATCTGATTTCTAAATTCTGGAATAGCAAATGGAGGACAGATGGCTTTGTTTCACTCTCTTTCCCTTTATGATCCAATCAGTCCCAGGCAGAACATGTTCTAATTCACCACACACCCATGTTCTGCCCCAGCCAGTGCTGGACAATTTAGTTTATGTCATTCAGTGGTTCAGTATTGGGAACACAGTTGGTGTTTTATACTAAGCTACATTTTCCAGTAGTTTTTTAAAAATTAGAATAAAGTTGTATTTTGGCTTTCACGAACCACTTCTGTGTCTTATTTCTTTCTTCATTTGTAAAGAAGCATGGCAAATGAGTGACTTGGAAGACAATGGATCCAACAAAAAAATGATAGTCTCCTCTTCCAGCTCCTAATTTCCATAAGTAGTGGGAAAAAAATCAACGAAGACAATTGCAGTGGCGCTGGAAACAAGAGGAAGTTCTGGGGAGGGCATTGCACGCTGGGAATTCCAGGCCAAGTCTGCAGGCATGTGGGGCCAGGGATGGAACTCCGGACCTTGCGCTTGCCAGGTAGGTGCTTATTCCTCTGAGCTATCTCCCCACCCCTGCCTCTGAGCTATCTCCCCAGCCCTCCACCTGAAAAATGAAGACAGCCTTGATTGCTGCTTTGTTGGCTTTTGCCTGCCAAGAACCATTTCTCCTCTGTGATGTCCTCTGTTATGCCACCTTGCCTTGGAGCCAGCCAAACATGGACTGAAACCTCTGCCAAGAGTGAGCCAAAGGAAAGCCTTTCGTCCTTCAATTTGGTTGTCAAGTATTTTGTCTCAGCAACAAGAAAAGGAACTAAGACATTTCCTCAACACAGGCAAAGAAAATGGGTAAAAAAGTTCTAACAGGACATTTTCACACAATAGAAATGAGTGAAAAATAAAAAATGGTCAAGCTTTAAAGGATATGGACATAAAAGAGAGATAAGAAACCCAACAGATAATAAACTTCCATATGAGAAAACAGAATTAAGAGCAAGAAGATTAGTGACTTACAATAAGAATGATTGGTTTATTGAAATAATGTGAAATGACAATATATATTATCTATATGAATAAACCGAACGTTGTAGAAATACAAGTGATTTTTGAAATGTTTTAATAGAAGGACTAAATTAATTTGCCTGAGAATAAATTAATGAACTGGAAGACAGCTGTGAAATTCTTCAGAACAGGATGGTGGGGGATGGAGTACGATCAAAATGTTATATGAAGGGCTGGCAAGATAGCTCAGTAGACTAAGCACCTGGTAGGCAAGCACAGGGACTGGGGTTCCATCCCTGGTATCACATGCCATGCTGGTCCCACCCCTGGGCACACTGAGCCAGTGACAGAGTCAATGTGTGGTGGCACATGCCTGTAGTCCCAGTGCTGGGAGGCATGAAAACAGGGGATCACTATGAGTCTGAGCTGCATAGTGAGACCCTACACACAAACACACACACACACACACACATACACACACACACACACACACACTGTTATTGTTATATGTATCTATGAATCCACCTGAATGAAATCTATTCACCTATATCTCTAATATGCACTAATAAAAGATATGTGAAATAAAAAAGCTGCCAGAACATGGTCCAAGTGGAAGGGATATTGAATGTTTGAAAAAAATGTCAAGATATGGTACATGGAAGATAGATCCAGAATCTTGACCTTCATCTAGCAAGATTCCTGCCTGAAACAATATAGCACTGGAGACGAAGGTGGAACATTTACGTAAATAATTCAGGGGCTGGTAGAATAGATCAGTGCTAGAGCATCCATCTGCCGAGTGTGTATAAGGCACTAAGTTCAATCCGCAGAACACCACGACCACCAGAAACCAGACTTGACTCCTCAGATGGATGGGACCCACAAAGCCCCTACACATAGCATGTATTTAAAAGATAATGAGAAGAGTCTTAAAATCTCTCAGAAGAAATAAGTAGAATGTATGCCAAGGAAAGAATTGAATTGATATCAGACTTCGCATCAACAGCATCTTAGTGAGACTTTTAAAATTACCTTTTTCTGCATTTTAAAAATTTTATTGGCACATTGTAGGTATACATAATGATAGCATTAATCAGGGTCAAAATTAAACAGTAAAAAGTAGATGAGTAGTACATGCCTATGATTCCAGTACTTGAGAGGTTGAGGCAGCAGGGTTGCTGTGAGTTTGAGGCAAGACTGGACTACCTAGTAAATTCAAGACCAGCATGAATTGCAGAGCAAGACCCTGTCTTTTTTTTTCTTTCTTTTTTTTTTTTTTGCAGTGCCAGGGATTGAACTCAGGACCTTGCACTTGTCAGGCAAGCGTTTATTTTACTGAGCTATCTCCCCAGCCCAAGACCCTGTCCTAAAGTAAATAAATAAATAAATAAATAAATAAATAAATAAATAGTAGCTCAGTGGACTAAGTGCCTGCATAGGCAAGTGTAGGGACCAAGGTTTGATCACCGGCCCATGTGCTGCACCTGACTCAGCCCAGGGTGTGCTGAGCTGGCCACTGAGGCCAGGCGTAGTGGCACAAGGCTGTAATCCTAGTGCCGGGGAGGCTGAAAACAGGAGGACCACTAGGGCTCTGAGCTGTGTAGTGAGACCCTGTTTCAAATACATTAAAAAAAAAAAATGTAAGGGCTGGCCAAATAGTTCAGTGGATTAAAGTGCCTGCTTAGGCAGACACAGGGCCCTGGAGTTCGATCCCCAGGCCTGCTGTGCTGGCCTGTTCTCCAGGGCACGCTGAGATGGCGATTGAGACTGGGCATGGTGGCGCCCCTGTAATCCCAGAACTTGGCAGGCTGAACACCGGTGGATCACTATGAGTCTGATCTACACAGTGAGACCCTATACACCCTGTACAACCTGTCCTAAAAAATAAAAATTAAAAATTAAAAAAGTGTGTGGATATAGCTCAGTGGTAGAATGCTCATTTGGCATATAGAATACTGGGTTTCATCCCCAGTAAAACACACACACACACACAGAAAGAGGCAGACACACACACAGAAGTCCCTGCCCCAAGAAATCAGTGCAATGATACATTTACAATTCTGAGAGAATAATTTTTTTTTTTTTTAGAATAACTTTTAATTTAGTTTTCTGTTAGGACCAATCAAATAGAAGAAACAATGGGAAGGTTACTTTTCCTATGATGCATCCACCTTTAATAGGAGTTTAAAAAATGTGTGGTAAGGTTAGATAATTAGACTTTTGGAAAACACAGTAAAGGCTAAGAAAATGAACACGCCATAAACAAAAACTTGATTTATTAAAATTGAAACCCATGATCTATAGAGAAAGGATGGCTCACTGTGCCAGTGGTGCTGGGACAATTCATTATCCATATTTAGAACTCTAGCTTGCATAGGGTCAAAATATATTAAAAAGTATTATTTAATTTGACACATGGTCTCACTATGTTGCTCTGGCTAACCTTGAATTGTAACCCTCCTGCCTCAGTCTACCAAGTAGCTGGGATTAAAAGCATGGGCCAAAATGTCTGGCTTGAAAAGTGACTTTTAGGGTCTGGGGAGATGGCTCAATAGAATAAGCATTTCCCTGACAAGTGCAAGGATCTGAGTTCAATCTCCAGTTCCACCCCCAGCCCCCCCAAAAAAGAAAGAAAAGTGACTTTTAGAAGAAAAAAAAAAGCCTACAGAATATTTTTCTGACTTGTATAGGGCAAAAGGAAGCCATAGACTGAAACTGTAAAAGAAAGGGTTAATAATTTTAATGACATTTAAATGAAAAACCCTGCTTATTAAAAGGCATCATAAAAAAGTGAAAAGTTATAATAGAAAAAAAATACTTATAACAAATACAGCCCTTAAAGATTAGTATTCAAATTACATGAAAAAAATTAAAAATATAAATAAGAAATGCATATAAAACATAAAACTGTAGAATATGTGAAAGGGCCTGAGTTCAGTCCCCGGTTCTGCAAAAAAAAAAAAAGTATAAAATCACATCACCAGGGCCAGGAAGATGGCTCAGCGGAATAAGCACTTGCCTGGCAGTGCAGGGTCCTGAATTCAATCCCTGGTTCCGCCAAAAAAAACCCTAAAAAATCAGAAACAAATGACCAACAACAGGATAATCAATCTTTCTTTGGGCAGGGGAACTGGGGACTGAACTCAGGCCCTTGCCCTTACGAGGCAAGTTCTTATTCTATTCAGCTATCTCCCCGGCTCCAGGATAATCAATCTTGTTAGGAATAAAAAACGCAAATAATACAATATAGTTTTTACCCATTAGTTTGGCAACAATAAATATAAACCTGACAATACTAATTGTTGGTAAGTGTGTGGAGCCCTGTGACCTCACCACCCATGGCGATGTCTCCACCCTGGGAAGGCCTAGGGGCACTATGCAAATATGCAACCTAAGGTCTGGCAAGATAGCTCAGAAGACTAAGCGCCTGCTTAGGCAAGTGCAGGGACCGGGGTTCAATCCCCAGCAGTGCATGCTGTGCCAACCCCGCCTCTGGGCATGCTGAACCAGCAGCCAAGACAGGGTGTGGTGGAGCTTGCCTGTGATCCCAGCACTGCGGAGGCTGAAAACAGAGGATCACTATGAGTCCGAGCTGTGCAGTAAGACCCTGTACCAAATACATAAAATAAAACAAAACAAAAAAGACATGTCGTATACACAAAATGCCTGACGCCTGCAACCTGAAGGAGAAGAGGTTTATTTTGGTTCGTGGTTTCAGTTCATGGTTAGCTGGCCAAAAGGCCATCATGGCGGGCGGGTGTGGGGAGGAAATATGCTCACTTCACGGTCTGGGAAGTAAAGAGCAGGGGAAAAGGGTGGGAGGAAAGCACCAGGGACCAGATACAGTCTCCAAGGTCACGCCCCTGTGACTGACCCACACACACCCAGAGATGTGTGCCCTGCTTATCTCTTATACATCTGTCAGCCAATCAGGTTGACAATCAAGGCTAACCATCACCAGCTGGGCAAGGTGCTGGGCACCAGAATCCAGCCTGGATTATTCTTCAAGCCAGCCTGGGCTACACTGGGGAGTTCAAGGACAACCTGAACTATAATTAGACCCTACCTCAAAAGAAAAACAAAAAAAGGTTAACCATCACTCACCCTAACTCAGTCTAAGGTCTAGGATTATACTCCGTGGCGTTTACTTTAAAGAAAGTCACCACAAGAAAAGTTAACATGACTTGGACAAAGATGTTCATAACACCACTGTGAAAGTGAAGAAATTAAAAACATGCATTAGCAATACACACCGATGAAGAAAAAGACTACTATGAAATGATTTATGATTATACTGTGATTAAACTTGAACTGTAAATTCAGAACAGAGGTAACTTTCAAACATATAGTACTGAATGAAAGAAAAAGAAATTTGCTAAAATTATATTCAGAGCTTGGCATGGTAACACATGCCTGTAATCCCAGCACTCAGAGGGCCGGGATAGAAGGATCATTGTGAGTTAAGGATCAGCCTGTACTACAAAGGGTGCTCAAGGCCAGCCTGAACTGTATAGCAAAACCGTGTCTCAAAAAGATTGAAAAACGGGGCTGGAGAGATGGCTCAGTGGAATAAGCGCTTCTCTGGCAAGTGCAAGGGCCTGAGTTCAAACCCAGGTTCTGCCAAAAAAAAAAAAGACTAAAAAATTATATTCAGTAAGGTATCATTTACACAGTTTGAAACAAGCAAAAGACTATGATACACTGGTTCAGGATATATGTGTGAGTCAAAAATTAACCAAATCCATGTAAGTTCTCAATGCAAGACAGTGTTTACCACTGTCTAAAAATCAACATTAGGATGGAAAGGAATAGCACGCAATTGTTAAGAAAACTGATTTTAAAAAAATACCTGTAGGGCTGGGGATGTAGCTCAGAGGTGGAGCGGTTTCTCAGGATGCACTGAATTCATTTCCAGCATTGAAGGGAGAAAAAAAAGTGATTCTAGGAGATTCAAATGTAATAATTTTTTTTTTTTTTTTTTTTTTTTTTGTACCAGGAATCAAACTCAGAACCTTGTGCTTACAGGGCAGGCATTTATACCACTGAGTTACATTCCTGGCCCATGACAAACATCTTTAATGTGTATAGACATTTATCTTCATAAGTAGCATTCTTTCTCACAAGATAGTTATAAAACTTAGGCAAGTAGGCCAGTGTTTCCCAACCTGTATGGCATGGGTGGCAGTGTGGGACCAGGGGTGGCCCAGGGGCTCAGGGACCCTCGCCTGGCTCCTTGTCTGGGACTATACATCCCTTCAAGGCCTAGGGGGCTAGACAGGTGGATATTATTTCCTGTATATGCTACAACCCCAAATTTTTGGGTGGTAAATACCTGACCACAAAGAAAGACTTAACTTCTGGCCCACATGAAATAATTATCATATAATAAAAATTTAGAAATGGAGGACCCAGAGTCTTCCTTAAATTTACATGTTTAAAAATCCAAAAGTGGGGGACCGGGGAGATGGCTCAGTGGAATAATCACTTCCCTAGCAAGCGCAAGGGTTTGAGTTCAATCCCTGGTTCTGCCAAAATAAATAAATAAATAAATAAATAAAATAAAAATCCAAAAGTGATATTAAAATAGCTGTTGGATTAAAAAGTAAAACCAAAGTTATAAAGTATTTCAAATTGAACAACAAAAGGAATACTACATATTAAAAGCTAAGAAGTAAGACCAAAAAGTATTTTAGTTTCAAATGTACTTTTTTAGACAAAAAAAAAAAGAGAACATAAGTTCCTAAGCTGTTGACTGAAGAACTAGAAAAGTTATAAATCCAATAAAAGAAAGAACAAAATGAAAAACTAGGTATAGTCCTACACATTTTTATTTGCTAAACCTTATAATTTTAAAATTAATAATAATAGAAAATGAAGAATATGTCTGTTAAACAAGTAGTTAGGGAAATCTTTGGGAAGTTTAACCAAGAAAAGGAAAAAATAAAGATCAACATTAGGATAAAGAATATTTATGCAGGAGGATTGTTGTGAGTTCGAGACCAGCCTGAGCTACAAAGTGAGCTTAAGGCCAGCCCGGACTGCATAGTGAGACCCTGTCTCAAAAGGACAAAAAAAAAAAAAAAAAAAAAAGAAGAAGAATATTTATAAAGGTTTTATTTACTTATTTGCTTATTTTTGTATTTTAGAGAAGGGTCTACAGGGTGTTCAGGGTCTTACTACACAGATTGGACTTGTAGTGACCCTCCTGTTTACAGCATCCCAAGTGCTGGGATTACAGGCCAGTGCCATTATGCCCAGTCTTCAGTTATTGTCTCAGATCCCCCAGGGGCTGGCATGGCAGGCCTGGGGATTGAACTCTGTGCTTTAATCTGCTGAGCTTTTTGGCCGTCCCTTTATGAAAGTTTTAAAAATTAGAGAATACCATATGTAATTTATATCAACATAGCTAATGCAATACACAATTATTGAAGAAAATCTAAATTTCAAAAATTGAATCCATCAGAAATGGAAAGCCTTCATAGATTAATAACCACCAAAAATCCCACAAACTTTAAAATGATCATAAAATAAAAATACCTACCCAAAAGGCTCATGGTTTGGATGTTTTACAAGGAGTTATAAACTGGGAAAAAGACCCTGAACACCCTATAGACCCTTCCCTAAAATATGGAAAATAAATAAATAAATAAATAAATAAATAAATAAATTTGTTTTGAACGGAGGCAGTTGTTATGTATTGGTTTCTCCTTTAATGTTTAGGGACAAAGGAGTGGCTGGGATGTAGCTCAGAGATCAAGCACTTGCCTAGAACCTACTTACCTGTAGGTTCAATTAAAAAAAAGGCAGATAAGACTGGGCATGGTGGCATGTGCCTATAATCCCAGCACTTGGGAGGCTGAAACAGGAGGATCAGTATGAGTTCAATCTGTGTAGCAAGACCCTGTAGACCCTGCACTAAAAAGACAAAAATAAAGGCAGATACTTCTTATCCTATTCAGTCTTTCAACAGCACAGAATGGCAGGGGAATCTGTGTGATTCATCTCATAAGCCTGGCATCAAGATATGGACAGCGCAGGGAAAATGACAAGGTGAGACAGGGCCGCCCTTGTATGGAGAGTAGAAGATATCATCACTCAGTGCATTTTGTCTAGGTCTCTTCTGAAAGATGTATCATGACTAATTAGCATTTATCAGGGAATACAAGAAGAGTCCCAATTAAAATTGTTACTAAAAGTGTTTAGCAATCCTCTAATACATATCAGGCACTGGCAGGAAATCAACAATTTGAAACATTTTTTGCCAGGCATGGTAGCCCCATGTCTGTAATCCCACTTGGGAGGCTGATGCAGGGGGATCAATGTGAGTTTGAGGCCAACCTGTGCTACATAGTGAGTTCAAGGGCAGCCTCAACTACATAGGAAGACACTGTCTCAAAATAAAAATAATAAATAATTATTAAATTATTTATAAAATATCAAGCTGGGCATGGTGGCTCATGTACTTGGGAGGTTGAGACAGGAGGACAGCCATGAATTTGAGGCCAGACTGGGCTATAGAGTGAGTTCAAATCCAGCCTGAATTACATAATGAGACCCTTTCTCAAGAACAACAATAGCACATAACAAAACTAGAACAAGATACCATTGGCTTAAGCACCTGTCTGGCAAGAGCAAGGTCCTGAGTTCAATCCCCTACAAAATTAAAAACAAAAACATTAACCTATAATAATTATTTGTAAATTTTCCATTAGATTCACAATAGAACTCATTTGTGTACTCAACTCCATTTGAGTAATATTATCAGTTAACTAACAGCAATTTCCTAAACTAAAATTGACCCATAGTTCAAAAGTAGTTTGGAAAAGAGACAAAAATAAAGTTTTTGAATTAACTCTGGAGAGAACCCACTGTTTTAGGATATAGGACTGACCAAGCAGAGTATTACATGTGGAAAGAAATGGAGGCATGGTCATCAACAGATGACTGGATAATGAAAATGTGTTTATAGACACAATGGAGTACTATTTAGCCATAAAGAAGGGTACATTTGAGTCATTTGTAAGAAAATGGATGAATCTTGAGACCATAATACTAAATAAAATAAATGAGACAAAAGCTTAAATATCACATGGTTTCTTTATATGAGAGATCCAAAACATGAAGAAGATAAAAGCAAAATAAAAGCAAGATGATAGAAAACAATAAATAGATTCTGTGGAGGTGGAATCTGGAAAATAAAGAGAGGGCAAACATAAGTGATAAAAATACTGTATATAAGGCTGGTGAGATAGTCAGCCATCTGAAGTGCCTGCTTTAGGCAAGCTTAAGCAGGTGCAGGGAACCTTAGTTCAATCCCTGGCATGTGCTGAGCCAGCTGTGCCCTGAGGGCGGGCTAAGCCAGGAAAAGAAAAGAAAGAAAGGAAAAAAGAAAATGAAAATACTGTATGTACATGTGCCAATTCCCCCCCATCCCCCCCGACACACACTTATGTATTTGATACAGGGTCTCACTATGCCGCTCAGATTCATAGTGATCCTCCTGTTTTCTGCCTCGCCGGTGCTGGGATTATAGTGTGCAAACCACCACACCCTGACTCAGTAGCTGGCTCAGCACTGGGCACAGGCAGCATGTGGACTGGGATCAAACACTGGTTCCTGTGCCAATTCTTTAACATGGTGCATTGCAAACATATACTAACTACATTTTTTTTTTTTTTTTTTTTTTAAAGAAAAGGAGGGAAACACTTCGATGAATAGGCACTTCCCTTTGCTGTTGAAGGAGTGGCAGGCTAACAAGGGATTCTAGGGTGTTCCACGTGTACTGTAATTTCTGGGGAAGCAGGAGGTAAGGAGATGCCTGCAGACCCACTAGAACACAGGACTGTGGTGCTGGGGAATGCACAGAATGGTTAATTTCATGAGCCAACCAGTCTCCACTGTGGCGTTGAGGTGTTTGGTCGAACAGCAGTCTGGTTGTGGCATGGGCTATAGTTTTTAGGTGTGATTTACACTTTTATTAGCAGACTCTGCTAAAGCAGATCATTCTTCACAATGCAGGCAGAGACAGGCTTCTGATGTGGAAGCAGTTCTGCTTGCAGGCTGGGGTTCTAGACTGCAGAGTTTGGACTAAGAACTGTGACTCTTCCCTAAATTTCCAGCCTGCTGGCTCCCTCCACAGGCTCACACCGCTGCAGGAGCCAAGAGCTTAGAATAAACCTTTTCCATATTTATCTCCTGCTAGTTCTATTTTTCTGGAGAATCCTGACTCAAATAAGGTGGAAGAATGAACCTGGAGCCTTAGGAGGCTCTGACTGTGGGTGGAGAAAACAGCCATTTTCAGGCTGGGCTGGGAAGGCTGCCCTGACGAACAGAAAAGAAGGCTAGGACTCAGATTTTCAGGTCTCACTACACAGATCAGACTTGTAGTGATCCACCTGTGTCCAGCCTCCCAAGTGCTAGGACTACAGGTGCGCACCACCATGCGCAGTCTCAGTTGCATCTCAGCACGCCCTGCCCTGGGGGGAGGGCCAGGACAGCATGCTAGGAACTGAATCCCGGGCGCTGGCTCTGCCTAAGCAGGCCTTTTAGTCTGCTGAGCTGTCTGGCTGGACCTCGCTTTTCATTTAGGTTTTTTTTTTTTTTTTTTTTCTGGAGGAACTGGGGATTGAACTCAGGCCCTTGCACTTGCCAGGGAAGCGCTTATTCCACTGAGCCATCTCCCTGGCCCCTAGCTTTTTATTTAGACTGTTGTTTTTTTGTTTTTTGGAGGAACCAGGGATTGAACCCAGACCCTTGCAAAGATAGTTTTTTATCTTTTTAATTCCAGCTGTCCATTTCCCATCTTTAATTTTTTTTTTCAAACTATATAATCTGTCTTGCCCCTGAATTTGGGTCCAGTTCTACTCTCCTTGATACTTCATAGAGGCTGACAGCTTTAAAAAAATAATATCAGGGGCCAGCAAGATAGTTCAGTGGTTTAAAGCCCCTGCTTAGGCAAGCTTAGGCAGGCACAGGGGACTGCCATTGGATCCCCAGCACCACATGCCATGCCAGCCCTGCGCTCAGGGTGGGCCGAGCTAGCTAAATAAGTAAATAAATAAATAACTATAAAAAAGTAATAAAGTCAGGAGGCCATCTTACTGTCTTTTTATATGGTTCACCTTTTTGAGGATATTATACATTCCTCTGGTGAATTTGGTGAGTTATTTGAAGAACTGTGCTTGCTTCTTTAAGTGTTTTTTCTAAAGTTATTGTTTTTCAAAATTACACATACATGTGCATACATACTCATCCTTTTAACTATTTCAAAAGGTGCAGTTTAGTCACATGGTTCTGTGGCCATTTCCAGAACTATTTTATCTTCCCAGACATAAGCTCAGTTCCAAATCCCTTGGTAATTACCATTCTACTTTCTTTTTCTATGAATTTGCCTAGTCTAGGTACCTCATGTAAATGGAATCATACAGTATCTGCCCTTTTTTATGGCTGTTAGTTATCTATTTATTTTATTTATTTGATATGGGGTTTCAGTACACAGCTCAGACTCCTAGTGATCCTCCTGTCTCAGCCTCCTCAGGGCTGGGATTGAAGGTGTGCATCATCACACCCAGGTTTGGGGCAGCATGTGGTATCAAGGATCGAACTCAGGACCTTGCACTTAGACTGCTGAGCTATTTTCCCAGCCCTATAGCTGCTTCTCTTTTAACTGAATAAAAACTTCTCCAGAAAAAGGGGAACTGTAATATATCTATGTCTATATCTCTATCTCTATCTCTATATCTATCTATCTATCTATCTATCTATCTATCTATCTATCTATCTATCTATCTAGTTTATTTCCCCCATACCATTATCCTCAAGGATATTTGCAGAGACTAGAAACCAGGTCATGCTTTCCAGAAACAAGGCCAAAGACCTGTAAGCTCTTCTAGAAGAAGCCTAAAGCCCAGTCATGAGGCATTCGTAGCTTCCTCCCTTTCTCCTATCCCCCCTTTCATGTTTGCTTTCTGTCACTGTGATCAGATACCGGAGAAGACATCGTAATAGACAAAGGATCTGCCTTAGCTCACTGGAGCCCTTGGTTAGCTGACCCCAGTGCTTTTAGGCCTGCAGCGAGGCAGCAGAGCCGTGTCAGAGGGCTGTGGTGAACAGCTGCCCACTTTAGGTGGCCAGCAAGCAGGGTGGGGAGTCGTTCCAGGAAGGGGCGGGGGACAGATAGCGGATGTACCCTCTAAGGACATGCTCATGATGACCGCCTTCCTCCAGTGAGGTTCATTTTCCAAAGACTGCTAGCAGCCTCCCCAGAGTTGATCAAATTATCAACTCACGAATGTCTTAGTACACTGAGAATGTCAGAGCTTGTACAACCCAATCATTTCTCCACGGCCCCACCTTGGAACACGGATGCATCAGGCACTAAATCTTTGGGCCATGAAACTTTGGGTTCGGATCTAAATCCCAACCCTTTTGTTTCTTTTCTTTTGCAGTGCCAAGGATCAAACAGGGCCTTCGGCTAGCAAGGCAAGAACTCTACCACTGGTTATATCCCAGCTCCTTTTTATGGAGCTCAAACTTGTGGGGCTTGGCGCCCCGAGTCACAACAGACCACTGGGGATCACACTCCCCAGTGAAGCCAGAGGAGCACTGATACCTGGGACAGCACAGCCTCCTTGGGGAGGCACTTAGCCTAGCCCTGTGCTTCTTCTCACCTGCAGACAATAGTGACTTCTTTATTTTAAAAGAAATGGCTGTTTCTTTTCTTCTACCAACCTACTTCCATTTGGTTTGAGGGCCTCAGACTGCCCGGATGTTCTTCCTATCTTTCAGAGGCTGTGCAGTGGAGCGCAAATGGCCAACAGGTGGAGGGCAGCCTGTCGGACCAGCCTGTGTCCTCTGCTCTTCATGAGTGATGGGGCCGTGCACGCCTGTGTCAGCCTCTATCCATCAGTGCTGTGGAGAGGACCCCTCCTTGTTACACAGGTGGCAGTGTCCACATGGCGACGGGCAGGGTCCACATGATACAGACAATGGTGGTTAACATAGGACACCTCTGGAGCTGGGGAGATAGCTCGAGGGTCTAAGCACCTACCTGGCAAGCAAGCACAAGGACTCGGGTTTCATTCCCAGAACCACATATCATGCCAGCCTCAGAACCCTGAAAGAGCCACTCCAACCACTAGAACTGGGCATGGTGGTACATGCCTGTAATCCCAGTGCTGGGGAGGCTGAGATAGGGGAATCAGTATGAGTCTGAACTGCATGGTGAAATCCTGTATGAAATAAATAAATAAATATGGGGCTGGGGAGATGGCTCAGTAGAATAGGTGCTTCCCTGGCAAGTGTAAGGGCCTGAGTTCAAACCCTGGCTGTGCAAAATAAATAAACAAACAAACAAACAAACAAACAAACTAAATACGACACCTCTGTGAGGAGCATGTCTTCGGATAAGTAACACCAGAAGATATGTGTATTAATTAGGGTTCCCTAGAGAAACAGATTTAGTATAAAATATATGTATTGTTATACAAAGAATTTACTAGGTAGGCTTATAGGATCAGAAGCACAAGGGCCTCTGCTTCTCTGCTCTCTGCCAAATCAGAGGCAGAAGAATGCAGAATGGTCTGTGGAGGGCGGGAGGATCCAGTGGAAGGCTGCGGGCCTGGAGCTGCCCGAGGAGCTCAGCGCAGGTCTCTGTCGGAGTCTGTCTGAAGGCTGAAAGATCTGGAGATGAAGATCCAAAGGCCATAGAAAGACTGGGGCTCCTCTGAAGGAAAACAAACAAACAAAAAAAGATAAATAAAAAAATAAAGGACTTCCTTTTTCTTTCCCTTTTTATTCCATCCAGCTCCACTCCCCTCCTTTGTTTTCCAGCTCCCTCCTGTTGGATGTGCTTCTTCCCACATCAGCTTTGGCCCACCATGTGCAGGTAACACCCCGAGCTGCACTACCCTGCTAGGAGGTTCTTACCCATCACAACGTGTCTCCTGGGTCTGGTTCCAAGTGTGATTCTTCAGGAGGTAGCAGTGCTTCTGGAGAGGGTGGTAGACTTAGAGATGGCCCCTGGGCAGTGCTTCTGGAGGAGGCGATGCTGATTCTGGTGAGCAGGGCTTTCAATGGCTGCGGTGGCTGGAGCAGCCAGCAGATTTGCGCTCTTCTCCAGATTCAATTGGGATATGTTGACTTACGATTGACATGTTATTTACCAGCTGTTGTTTTCTCCTTTTTGTCTTGTGTGTGTTTGCCCTGTTTAGTGAGCTCCTTCTGTTCTCATTCTCTGAGTTCTGATCATTTTGGTCCCTCTCTAGAGCATCCACATTGAAGATGTGGACCACCCGGCATTTCCCTTTCGTAGATGTGCTGTTCCATCTGGAAGTCGAGGTTGGTGGCAGCTAAATGGATTTGTACTGCAAATAATTGGAGGTTATCTCTTCTTTCATTTGCTTTATTCTTCTCCTTGTCAAGGACTCTGGACATTGTGACAATTTCCCCTTAACTTACAAGATTCTACAATAATCCCATATGAACCTCTCTTGGGGCAGTCTAGGAAAAGAAATAACATCTTACTTAACATTTTCTTTTTTTTTTCTTCTGTCTTTCCTCTCCTCTCCTCTCTTTCATTTCCTCTGTCTCTGTTTCTCTGTCGTCTCTGTCTCTGTCTCTGTCTCTGTCTGTCTGTCTCTCTCTCTCTCCAGGCATTTAACCCAGACCTTTTGCACTGAGCTTCATCTCAATTCCCCTGTTTTAAAAAAAAAAAAATTATTTCTTTTCAAACACATACTTAACTAAATTGCTCAGGCTGGCCTCAAACGCTTAGGCACAAGTAATCCTCCAGCTTCTGCCTCCTGAGTATCTGGAAGTATTGGTGCCAGCCACTGTTCTACTGAAGAATAAAGCAGAAAACTGTATGAAACACATGATTGCAAAGAGAACATCTTTGCAACTCTACCACCCAGGCCCAGAAAGAGAATCTCATCAGTCCTTCTATGTGTCACATCTGAACTCATTCCCATCTACTAAAAGTGACTACTCTCTTTGCTCTTTAAAAAGCTACTTTATGGGAAGTAGTAAATTCATGTATCATGCAAGCAATCTACTCAGAGGGTTCAGTTCAGTGGTTGTGGGACATCCACAGAGTGGTGCAGTTGTCTCCAGACTTTCACAGCGTCTTCCTGTACCCAGGGCATGGTTCATTTGGGAAATTCAGGATAAATGCTTACTCTGTTCCTTTACTTACCCATTTTCAGGATATTAAATTAGGTTACTTCTGGGGCAGGGGAGATAGCTCAGTGGAATAAGTGCTTGTTTAGCAAACACAAGGTCCTGAGTTTGATCCCTGGTACCCGCAAAAATAAATAAATAAATAATAAAAATAGACTGCAGATGTAATTCAGTAGGAGGCCTTGGGCTTAATCTCCAGTATTGAAAAAAAAAAATTACACCACCCAGGCTCTGGCTGGCTCAGCCCACCCTCTTGCTTTAGTCCGCTGAGCTATCTCACCAGCCTATATTTGTTTTTAAATGATTACGAATAGATAGATTTAAAAATATTTGGTGGATTTTGAGCCGTCACTATTATTATCTTCACTAAAGCTCTTGACCAAACTTGTCTCCTGTATCCTTTGGCACAACTCTAGTTGTCACCATTAGCTTCCTTGCTATCTCACATAGCAAGAAGTTATAAAACATATCACTGGTGCTGGTCAGAAGCAATGCGATGTTGGTGTAGGAAGCTGAGGGACATAAGGAATGGAAAGATGGTTATTTAATGAGTAAATGTCTCTTGTTTTGCTCCCTGTATTTATTGTTTTCAAAGAGAAACTGATTCCTAAGTTTATTTTGGATATTATTATTATTATTATATTATACTGGGAATTCAACCCAGGGCCATTGCATTGAGCTACATCCCATCTCCTTATAAAATTTTCATTTTGAGATGTTAGCATAGATATCCGGCTACTTTCTCTTAATTCAATGAGAAGAAAGATTTGTACCAACAGTGTTTAGACAGGATATCATGTCTGCATCTTGTGCTATGAATAACTACTATGAAGACAACAATATGTGATGTATTAATTATTGTAATTGTCCTACCAACCTGTTTTGAAACTGTCTCATTTCTACTTCTTTCTCAATAAAATTAACATAAAAAGAAATAAAATTTTCATTTTGAGTTAGGGTCTTGCTAAGTCACTGGCTTAGATGTATGATCCTCCTGCTTCAGCCTTCTAGGTAGCTGGGATCACAGGCATGTGGCACTGGGTCTACCTGAACGTTATTCTTTATTTGGCCTTATCAAAGTGAGTTAAAAGGGACTGAGCTCATCTGAAGGTTCGGTTGATACTCCGACTGATCTGAGATTATCTACTCACCCTGGCCTGTGGTTTAGAGATGGGCACAACCAGAGTCCAGAGGAGATGAGAAGATATGCACTGGGAAAACAGCATAATTGGCTGGTCATTTAGAAGGAACTGTCAGATTTCTACTTCTCACCCTTCACAGTCATTAATAAAAATGGGATTAGAAGCCTGTGATAGTCTATTATCAGAAGACCCAAAGGCAAAAGCCCCATTTATAGATTGACAATTTGATTACATGGTGTCAGGATTGTACAACATAGTAAATAATTAAAAGACAAGCAAGGGAATGGAAATATTTAATGCATGCGTTATGAACGATTGATATTATTATAATAAAGCTTATACATGTGGATAAGTAAAAAGGCAATCCAGCAGAAGTATGAAAAAGGGGTATGAAGGGCCAGCCAAGTAGCCCAGCAGACTAAAGTGCCTGCAAGCAGGTGAGCAGGTACAGCGGCTGGGGGTTTGAGCCCCGGGCCCCTGCCGGGGTGCGCTGAGATGGCAATAGAGACTGGGCGTGGTAGCGCATGCGTGTAATCCCAGCTCTTGGGAGGCTGTAAACAGGTCTGATCTAGTAGTGAGACCCTGAACACCCTGTAGACTCTCCCCTAAAATACAAAAAAAGAAAAAGAAGGGCACACACAAGGAACTTCCTCAACCCCAACATGAAAGGCATTTATCTTAACTAATAATCACAGAGATGCATTTTAAAAAAAGCAACACAGGATTGGGTGTATGGGTGAAAGTGTAGTAATTTCTCTACAAATGAAGTTCAGATTATTTTTAACTTTTTTTTTTCTTTTTTTTTTTGGTAGAACCTGGGATTGAACTCAGGGCCTTGCACTTGCCAGGGAAGTGCTGATTCCACTAAACCATCTCCCAGGCCCCTATTTTTAACTTTTTGAGGCTTTTTGGGGTTTTTTTGTACCAGGAATCCAAGTCAGAAACTTATACTCACCAGACAGGGTCTTAAGCCCCTGAGCTATCTCCCTGTCATTATTTTTAAGTTTTTAAAAATGCTTTTAGGGGCTAGGGAGATGGTTCAGTGGAATAAAGTGCTTCCCTGGAAAGCACAATGGCCTGAGTTCAATCCCTGGTTCCTTCAAAAAATAAAAAATAAAAAAAGTCTTTAACTTATTACATACAATGGTTAATGAGCTTCTCTTTCTGTCTCTTGGAACCTATTTCTGCCTTTGAGATATTAAACTTTGAAAATCCAAACCTAGAATATGTTAGAAAACATCTTGCTATCTGGTCCTCAAATCATGTGAACACACTCTGAACTTGTCATCAGAACAGTCTTTGAATTTTATTCTTAATCATGTGCTTAATCCAATACACTTGGAGACTACTGAAACTTTTTCTGGTAAGATTAGTTCTAACAGTTAGCATTTGTTCTCTTTCCTTGAAATAAAGCTGATTGAAGGATTAGATTGTCTGAATGACTGGAGGATTCAGAAACTCCTTTATAAAGACTTACTTTATTTTTAGATTTAAAATAGCCATGATTTCTTTTGGATTAATGGTCTAAACATGCACATTTGACGATGGCTACAGTTTGCTTACTGTTTTGTGTTCCTAGGAAGGGCAGACTTTTGAATATCTACTCAGTGGGGAAAGAAGACATTTATCAATTTTAAAATACATATCCCTTTTGTTCAAGTTATTCCATTTGGGGGATCGCCTCTACAGAAATAATTGTGAGAGTATACACACACATACATATACCCACCTACAAGGGGTGTTTGCTAAGCTACTATTTGTAGTAAGCTACTAACTTGAAACTGTGCCACATGCCTATCAAGGGAATGGACAATTTAATTATGGGGGCCAGGGAGATGGCTCAGTGGAATAAGCGCTTCCCTGACAAGCGCAAGGGCCTGAATTCAATCCCCGGTTATGCCAAAAAACATAAAGTTAATTATGACTTGTTCCTATAAGGAGTGACAATCATAGGTACCACCTTATAAAATGTCCTGTAGGAGGACGCTTCCTAGAAGGAAATAATTCACCCCAGAGGGTTTGAATGAACAGATGTTTAAGGCAGGATTTACTCCGAGAAGCTGGGCTAAACACACAGCCAAGAGATGATGACATGCCTAGCATTCAGCAGTTATGAAAGGCTGCTACCATTCTTAGGGCCTAACTTGCAAGGGAGAGGACATAGGAGCTAACAGGAGCCCAGTGAAATTTGGAACTACAGCCCAAGAAAGATACAGCTTCCGCAAAGGACAGAGCTGAAGTAGGGGCAACCAGAGGAGGAATATTCCGACTTCTTTGTATCCTCTGAACACTTTTTTGGCATCTCTGATATACTGAACCCAATTAGATCATTTGGTGGCAGAGCCTGAAGGAAATGATCCCTCAGAAGTGAATCTTCCAGAGGCTTGGAGCAGGAGGGGAGGGACAGATGGGGCATGACTGGCATGATACTTTAGGAAGGTTCTTTCTCGCTTTTAAATTAGTTAACTAATTGATGGCATTGACAATAAAATTGTATTTACTTATTTTTGTGGTACTAGGAATTGAACCCAGAGCCTTTGTGGAGAGCTACATCCCCAGCCCTTTAGTTTATTTTGAGACAGGGTGTCATAGTTTGGGACTTTTGCAAGCAGAACAATACAATATGGGACCCAGAGAATCATGTACAAAGAATGCAGGAAATCTGTTCCTAAACTAAAGAGCAAAGAATCCAGCTGAACACTGGACCTTGATCCCATGGTAATGTCCTGCATTAGTCCAGGTAAAAACCTAGAGCTTAGGCCGGGCGTGGTGGCACATGCCTGTAATCCCAGCACTAGGGAGGCTGAGGCAGGAGGATTGTTGTGAGTTCGAGACCAGCCTGAGCTACAAAGGGGGCTTAAGGCCAGCCTGAACTACACAGTGAGACCCTGTCTCAAAAAAAAGACAAAAAAAAAAAAGAAAAAAAAAAAAACCTAGAGCTTATAACAGTGCCTCCCACAAGTCCAACTGGAGGCCTAGAACCCATGATCTCGTCTTATGCAGGCCCACTTCACAGCTCTGCCCTGGGAAGCTCCAAAGGTCAGTGGTAGAAGCTAGAAAGTCTGCGCCAGTGGGATGAGGGATCTGTGCCAGCAGGCTGAGGGATCTTAACTGGAACCAGGAAGCAATGTCCAAGGTATGAATCAGAGCTCCCTTGAAAATGTACCACAGCCATCCTCAGAAACAGTGAGGTCCCAAGCTTCTCTGCAGATGAGAAAAGCTGAGTTGCTATCAGGAAAGCCAATGTGAAGAGCTTTTCCAGGAGACTGAGCTGTGCACCGTCTTCCCCTCTAGAGCTAGGAAGTGATGCTCAAATTGAAGACCAGAGCTTCCCCAATGTCAACCGTAGCCATTCTCAGTAATCGTGAGCTCCCCAAGCTCCTCCTCTGAGTAGAACAACTAAGGTCACCATGAAAGCCCATGACAAGGTCCTCCCAAGGGAGCCAATAGCCCCTTACAGCTTCTGACAGCACCCAAGAGCTTCCCTAAGAGCCACTCAACAAGCCAGGCATGATGGTGCAAGCCTGTAATCCCAGCACTTGGGAGACTAAGGCAGGATTGTTGTGAGTTCGAGACCAGCCTGAGCTACAAAGTGAGCTTAAGGCCAGCCTGAACTGCATAGTGAGACCCGGTCTCAAAAAGACACACACACACACACACACACACACACACACACAAAGCCACTCAACAGCTCCTCCAGTTCTGCCTCTTATGCTGCTTCCAGCTTTGCGCAGTGGCAGTATCGTAGCCAATGAGGTTTATCCGAGGCGCGATTATTGCTAATTGAAAATCTTATGCTGCTTCCAACAATCCTCAGGTGGGCCTCCCAAGCCCAGTGCCATGCTAGGCGAAATAAGGTGACCACCAGTTGGCGTCCACTGTACAGGGTCTCACTAAGTCACTAAGCTGTGATCCTCATTTCTCAGCCTCTCAGAGTACTGAGTTCACAGGAGATCAACACCCCCCCCTGGTTTTACAAAAAAGTACATATATTTGAAAAGTTAACATGGGCCTATGAGATAGCTCAGCTGACTAAAGCACCTGCTTTGGTAAGTGCAGAGACCAAGGTTCAATCCCTGGTCCCGCATGCCATGCTGGCCCTGCCCCTGGGCGTGCTGAGCCAAGGACCAAGTCCAGGTGTGGTGACATGCACCTCTAATCCCAGCACTGAAGAGGCTGAAAACAGGAGGATCACTATGAGTCCAAGCTGCATAGTGAGACCTTGTACCAAATACATAAATGAAAAGTAAACATGATGTTTTGATGCATGTGTACATTGTAGAAGGGATAAATCCAGCTAAGTACCTATTTCTTCACATGCTTTTTCTTGTGGTGAGAACATTCAGCAATTTTCAAGTCTATAGTACATTATTATTCACTATAGTTACCACTGCGTACGATAGATCAGACCTATTAATCATCTCTAACTGAAAGTTTTTGCCTGTTCTTTTCCAGTTTTTGTTTTTTTGTCTTTTTGTGCAGGATTGAACCTAGGGCCTCATGCATACTAGGCAAGGGCTGTACCATGGAGCTAAGCATGCCACTAGTATCTGTCTAACCAAATTTTGTATACTTTGACCAACATTTCCTGGACACCCTTCTCCAGAGTTGGTGATATATATATATATATATATATATATATATATATATATATATATATATAACTTTTGTTTTATTTTATTTTTTGTAGTTCCAGGGATTGAATTTGTCAGCAAGTGCTTATTCTACTGAGCTATCTCATCTCCCTGGCCCTATATTTTTAAAGATAATAAAAAACAATAAAAATGACATAGAACTTCAAAACAAGATTATAGGAAATTGACAATTGTTATCTTCAAAGTAGTTATTCAGATTACCTGATATGGGCATGTAAAATTGATCAAACAATATAAAAACTAACTGTTCCTTTCAATGCACTAATAGAAATTAATAGTACAATTATCTTACCTGTGATATTCTTCCCTTCTTTATCCTTTTTTCCCCCATCCCAATTATTTTTCCCTTTTGAGTAGTTTCTTTCTATCTCATTATATATAATATCTGTTGTACCTTTTGATCTTATTTACTCTTTCAGTTTCTTATGCTAGGGAGACAATATAATGTTTACACATGCAGGTCTCATTTATTTTATTTATGAGTATGGTCCCTAGTTGCATTGATTTTCTTATAAAAACCTTTATTTTATCTTTATAGCTTAGTAATACTCCACTGTATAAAAGTACTGCACCTTTTTTTTTTGGTGGAACCAGGGATTGAACTGAGGCACTTGTGCTTGCCAGGGAAGCGCTTATTCCACTGAGCCATCTCCCTGGCCCCAAAATACTACACCTTTTTTTTATCCATTCCTCAGTTCATAGACATTGGTGTTATATTTTTTAAGTGGGAAAATAGTTGAATAGCAATATATAATATGCCATTCTGTAAAAGAAAATCACAACCACATGCTTGTTTTAAGATTTATTTTTATTGGTACATGTTTGTGGTACATAATGTTTACATTCCTTGTGGGGAGTTGGTAACATAACCGCACATCTGAAATAAACATAATAAACATATTTAGGCCAAGTACAGAGGCATACACCTGTAATCCAGCTACTTGGGAAGCAGAGACAAGATCTCTTGAGTCTAGAAATGTAAGACCAACAGGGGAGTCAAGAAAGACCCCATCTCAAGAGGAAGAAAAGAATAAAAGCAGGAAAGATGCAAGAAAGAAAATACCTATGGGTGTAATCAAAGGCATTATGTAAGACAAAGCAAATTGTAAATTTCAGTATTACCTCTGAAAGGTGAAAATGGATATGAAAGGAAAACTTTTATTTATAACTTTCTGTAATTGTTTTATAGAAATATGTTTAAAAGGGCTGAGGAGATAGCTCAGTGGCATAAGCCCCTGCCTGGCACGTGCAAGATCCTGAATTCAATCCCCTATACCGCAAAAACAAACAGAAATATGTTTAAAATATGTATATCTTGCGCTACTAGAAAATTAAAGATAAACCAGGCATGGTAGTACACATTTGAAGTCCTAGCACTCGCACTGAGAAACACCTCTGAAAGTTTATGTTCATTTTAATTTAATTAAGTAATTTATTTTTTTTTTTTTGGTGCTGGTGGTGGGAATGAAACCAGGATGTGGAGTATGCCAAGAAAGTATTCTGTTGAACTTATATAGAGGGAAATCTATAACATTTAATGCATAACTTGGAAGAGAGGTCTACAAATGAATCACTAACACTCTACCTTAGGAAACTAGAAAAAGAGAAGTAAATTCGGACCCATATTAGTGCAATTAGGGATGAATTACATCCACAGTCTTGTATTTTGTTTTTGAGACAAGTCTTACTAAGTTGCTGAGGCTGGGCTCCAACTTAATGATCCTCCTGCTTTCATTTCTTAAGCAGTGGAAATTACAGGTGCGTGCCATCATATCTGTTGTTAATTAATTTAATGTAAAGGTAAGCGGTAGCCCTCATGCTCCAGTGTTGGCTCCTGTTCTCTGTTGTAACCATCAGAAATCAAATCAAGATCATTCAAGGATTAAAAAGGGGGAACTAAAGATAAGGAGATACATAGGGCTCCTGGAACTGAAGGATTGCAAGAAATAAAGATTAAAATGCATTGTTTGTCACTTAGAGACCTTACCCTCCAGGGCTATGTGGTGTTTTCTGTTCTTGGGGGCACTTCACAGGGCATATATGACTTCTCTACACATCTACAGCTCCATATTCATTCTAGTCCTTGAGAAGACTGACTCAACCTTCTCTGGTCTCAGAAGCGCAGAAAACTCGGAGAACAGTGTCTAGAGGGAAATCTATAGCATTTAATGCATAACTTAGGAAGAGAGGTCTAAAAATGAATCACTAACACTCTCCTTAGGAAACTAGAAAAAGAGAAGTAAATTCGACCCATATCAGTGCAATTAGGGATGAAAAAGACAAAATTTCATTGAACACTGCTGAAATCCAGATGATCATTAGTAACTATTCTGAGAATATGTATGCCAATAATTGGAGAACGTAGCAGAAATGGGCAGATTTCTAGACAAATATGAATCACCAAAACCAAGTTAAGAAGTTATAAAAACCCTCAACAGTCCAATAACAGGCAGTGAAATTGAGGTAGTAATAAAACAAATCTAAAAAAAAAAAAAAAAAATCTACCAACTAAGAAAAGCCCAGGACATATGAGTTCATTGCTGAATCTTACATGAACTCCAGGGAAAATCTAAAGCCAGCACTTGTCAAATCTTTAGTGAAATTGAAAGGAAAGTAGTTCTTCCAGACTCTGTCCTTGATGCTAGCATTGCCCTAATTCCAAAACCAGATAAGGACCCAACTATAAAAGAAAACTTCAGAGGAAGTCAGAAGATACATTTTTCTCAAAGGGAAATGGAGACCAAGAAGTTGAGGGGGAAAGGTAGGAGGAGAGAGATAGGCACTGGAGAAAGAAGAGAACAGGGGTGTGTTATGTACACATAATAACTCCACACAAGGGACATAAACATGTACTGCAAATATATACAAAAAAAAAAAAAAACAGAAAGGAAAAAGAAGGGATCATGAGATGGGGGAGGCACAGGCAACACGATCATCTATGTAGAAACTGAAAGAAATGACAAAAAAAAAAAAAAAATACCCTGGAGGTCCAGCAAGATAGTTCAGTGGTCTAAAGTGCATGCTTAGGAAAGCTTAGGCAGCTGCAGGGAACCACAATTTAACCCCCAGCACTACATTCTGTGCCAACCCTGCCCTCAGGGTGGTACTGGGGATTGAACTTAAACCCTATGCTTGCCAGGCAGGCGCTTATTCTACTGAGCTATCTCCCTGGGCCGAAGTGCATAAATTTGCTGCTGTTTAGACCATTGTAGTTTCTTGGATCAACTTCCTTTACTGATTTAAGAACAAAAACCAAAACAAAACACAGAATTGTGCCTAAAGAAGAAAAGATACTGAACATTAAAAGGCTGAGTCAAAAGGAAATGCAAATTAAAATATCAGTGACATGTTTAGTACACTGGGGCTCTGGGCTCCATTCCAAGCAGTATAGAAACAAACAAACAAACGGATGAGGCTGTTGCCTATCTGTAAGAATGCCAAAATCTAAAACACTCATGACACCAAATGATTGTAAGAATGTGGAGTAACCAGAACTTTGATTCATTGCTGGAGGAAATACAGAATGGTACAGCCACTTTGGGAGACACTTAGGTAGTTTCTTTACAAAACTAAATATCGGGAGATATCCAGGGATATCTCCTGGATACAAGGTGCTGAAACACCTTGTATTTCACTGGTGAGGTGTCTGGTGATATCAGCAGATCCAGGGACCATGCTCTTTAGAACTGAGCACTGTATTCGCACAAAAATGTGCACCTGCATTGTATAGCATTTCCAAAGTTTGAAAGCAGCTAAGATGTCATTCAGTAGTTAAATGGATAAACTGTGGTACATCCAGACAATGATGAATAATATTTGGTGCTAAGTAGAAATGGGCTACCGTGCTATGAAATGCCGTGGAGAAGACTTCAGTTGCAAAGTGCGGAATCCAATCTGAAACACTTTGTACTGTATAGCTCCATCTACATGACCTTTTAGAGAAGGCAAACTATGGACAGTAAAAAGATGAGTGGTTGTCAGAGGCTGAGGGGGGGGCGAGAATTGAGGGATGGATACATAGAGCCTAGAGTTTTTAGGGCAGTGAGACCCACCTTCTGTGACACTGTAATAGTAGATACACCTCATTCAACATTTTCCCAACCCCATAGCATGTACAATATCAAGAGGGAACTGTGATAGATCCTGGTGACTTCAGGTCAGTGCAGGTTCATCAGGGGTATCATGTGGGTCACTCTTTGGGGACAGGAACAAGGGAGAGCACTGTGCTTCTGGAGACTGGGATGCGGGGGCAATGTGATGTAGCTCTGTAACTTCCACTCAGTTTTGCTGCAAACTTGACCCAGCTCTAAAAATAGAAAACCTAATTAAACAATAGGAAAAAATAGAGCAGAAGTAGATTATATAAAGTTATTTTCTCACCCAATTCAAATGGAGTTGAAAAAGACACTATAGAATCCATTCATCGAAATGAAGTAAATATCTAGAACAATCCTGATTCTTTGTAGTGTTGGAAGATTTTTCTCTTGCTCCATTATATTGTGTAATGTACATTGACTGAATGCTCCTATCAAAAACAGGCTTTTGGCAAAGTTTAAAAAGAACACTGTATCCAATATTCTCTTGCCCATGAGATATGCTAAAAGTTAAACTCTTTGTGTAATCCAAAAGTTGAGGGAAAGGGTAAGACTTGTTATGCCTTTGTAGATATAAAATGAGCAGGTGTTCTAACACACGTTGCAAGACTGTTGTGTATGTTTGAGAACTTGGGAGATAATGACTAAGGCTGGGAAAAATAGAGACAAAGGAACTTGTTTCTCAGTGTACCGGAAGATAAGAGAATCTTTATGGCCACCTGAGGGGTGTAGACTCAGCTGCAGTCTTTCTGGCACCAAAAGAAAAGGCATGTGGTAAAGTAGATGTGCTGCAACAGGACCCATGGGCCCAACGCATCCCCATTAATGATACAAGGCAGCTTTCTCCCACAGGATCCCAGGTGTTCTGTGCAGGTGTGCACACCTGGGGAGGAGGAAGTGGAACAGATTTAAACTGCCTTTCTTTGATGGCATTAGGAAGCTTGCGATGATGAAAGAGCTCCCAGGGTCAGAGTTGCCCAAAACAATAAGTGAGTAAGATCACCAAAGACAAGCAGGTGTGGTGGAACACACCTGTAATCCCAGCACTCAGGAGGCTGAGACAGGAGCATCACTGCCAGTTCCACACCATCCTGGGCTACAAAGGGAGTTCAAGGGCAGCCTGAACTGCATAGCAAGACCCTGTCTCAAAAATGACAAAACAAAATAAAACACAAAAAGGTCACTAAAGGTATAATTTTTCTTTCTTTGCAAAAGGCAATGATACTTTGGGGTATGGTGGAATATAAATAAGAGGCATTAAATAAGAGGCATAAAAAGTAAAGCCATATTAATATGCTGAGCTGTAAAAGGCTCAGGTCAACAACCTTTGACATTACCAGTTCTGTGGATAACCCATTACTATTATGTACTATTGGACTATATTGGATTATTTTGCTGAATTCATGCACCTATAATATTTGAATGGCAATGGAAACCCATCTCTGACAAAGCTAAACAAAAAAGGGGGATCAAGCTGGGCGTGGTGGCGCAGGCCTGTAATCCCAGCACTTGGGAGGCTGAGGCAGGAGGATTGTTGTGAGTTCGAGACCAGCCTGAGCTACAAAGTGAGCTTAAGGCCAGCCTGAACTGCATAGTGAGACCCTGTCTCAAAAAGACAAAAAAAAAAAAAAAAAAAAAAAAAAAAAAAAAAAAAAAGGGGGGGGGATCTAAATGAAGGACCATTTTTTAGTGAAAAAAATATATCTGTACATATAAAATAGGATAGATATACAGCTACTTTCTCTTAATTCAATGAGAAGAAACATTTATACTAAGTGTTTAGACAAGATTTCACATCTGCATCTTGTCCTCTGAAGAACTACTATGAAGACAACAATATGCAATATATTTAGTATTGTAACTGTCCTACTAACCTGTTTTGAAACTGTCTCATTGCTATTCCTTTCTCAATAAAATTAATTAAAAAAAATCATAGGAGTTTAGAAGGCTTCAAGTTCAAGACCAACCTGGGCAGCTGAGTGACTTATTGATACCCTGTCTCAAAGCAAATAATCCAAAGGGCTGGGGATGTAGCTTATTGCAAAGATCCTGGGCTTAATCCCCAGTACCAGGGGTGGGGGTGAAGGTAATGATGGTGAAATCTTCTTTTAAAAAGAAAAATCTGATTAGGAAGCAGTGATTTTCAAACTTATGTTGTATTAAATTTAAAATAGGTTAACTTATCAGTGAACTAGCATAGATCTAGAAGATGTGAACAACCAATTGTAACAAATCAATAGAAACCAAACCAACAGCAACATGCCTAAGAAAAACATAATTTAAAAGCTAGTGATCAAAAATATCAATCTGGAGAAAAATTACCCCAGCAATATAATATACTTGGTGGCTTGGATTTATTTATCATGGGTAGTTTTCTTTTCATTTTTCTTTAAGCATCAGCCTGCTTTCCCCTAATATATGTGAATTTTTTCCTCTGACTGTATGCGGTGTTGGTGGGAAGAGTTGTTACCTCCTCCCACGCAGACGCTGAGGGCGGCTCAGCCTTCCTCTCCTTCTCCAGCACAGCCAAGGAATGCACACTTGGCTCAAACTCAGCCAAGTCAGTGTTTGCTCCTAGAGCTTTGATTCATAGGCTGATAGGTGGCTAAAAGCGAATAGCGGTTGCCACACACAAGCTATGCCAACTGCAAAACAGCAGGTGTCCTTCCAATTTCTGGGCTCTCTTGCTCTTTGGCTCCCTTCCCTAGCATATTCTCTCATGGCTCAGGGCAGGTAGCCAGAGAGAGCTTTTTTTTTTTTTTTTTGGTGGGGACAGGGACGGCACGGTATGTGGTGCCAGGGATCAAACCGTGGTCCTTGCACTTGCCTAAGCAGGTGCTTTAGACCACTGAGCTATCTCACCAGCTCCAGAGAGAGCTTGTTCCTATGCCCATTTAGAGGCTGCAACTCCAAAGAAACTATTAATGAGGCAGAGTACATGGGAGATGGTTGGTGATGTTGCAGTTCCTCTTGGAACACGTTCTCCATAAGCAGACACCCTGGAGGTGGCCTGATGGTTGGCATTTTCCCCTCTTGCTTTCCCCTAGAGGAAGCAGATACTCCCCTGCCCTTTTGACATTGGGTTGGCCTTGTGACTTTATTGACCAAGGTAATGTGCATGGATTGAATGGGTACCATGCCTGGGCAACTGCCTTAAGTATGACTGGCTAATTTTGCTTTTGACGCATATTTTGAATTTAGCCATTCTGTTCCATCCTCCCAGAACTATCCCAAATCCATGATGAAGTGCTCGCTTTGGCAGCACATATACCAAATCCATGATGACCTCTCCCAACTACTTCAGTGAATTTCCAGCTTTCAGCTGTGTATCTCTGAAAGCCAACCTCTGCATAACTGTCAGAGAGGAAAAGCCAACCCCATGATACCACTGCTGAAAGGCCATCAGGGGTTTTTTGCCCACACACGACATGTGAGAGCCATCAGGACTGGACTCCTACAGACTCCATTAGCCTCACCCCCAGAATTCCCAGCTTCCTGCTTTATGCTCACCTGTGCTAAATGCCTGAAACATCCTGAACGTGCTCCCATGCCTTTGTCCATTGTGTTTCTTCAGCTGACCCTCCTCTCCTTCCCCCTAATTTTTGTCCAAGGTCATCTCAGTACCAGAGCTTTTGGAAAGTCTTCCTAGTACTTTCCAGGTACAGCCTCTTCCTACCTTCTGTACATTTCTAGCACTTCCCACACCAAAATTAAATGATTTGTTCCATGTCTTTCTCTTCTATTAAATTGCCATCTCCTGAGGGCACATTGTATCCTGTTTGGATACACATTTTTATCCTCAGAGTCTAGAATGGTGCCTGATACAAGGTAGGTTGAAATAAACCACATTTGTGGAGCTGAAACAGACCAAATTAAACATTGATATAAGAAAACTGAGTTGCCTCAAACCTTTCAGCTGTTCTTCTTACAAAGCTCTTATACCAAAACATTACGAAAACAGTTTGCAATGTATTAATTTATCGAATCTGTCCTGTTAATTTGTCTTGAAACTGTCTCATTGCTATTGTTTTTCAATAAAATAAAATAAAATAAAATAAAATAAAATAAAATAAAAAAGCTGACTCTTTCCCTGCCGCCGCCGAGTCACGCGGAGGCGGAGGCCTGGGTGTGCTCAAGATTCGGCTTCACCGGTAACCTGCCGCCATGGCCAAGGAAGGCATTGCTGCTGGAAGTGAAATGTATGTCAATACTGCTTTACAAGAGGTGCTCAAGACCGCCCTCATCCACGATGGCCTTGCGCGTGGAATTCGCGAAGCCGGCAAAGCCTTAGACAAGCGCCAAGCCCATCTCTGTGTGCTTGCATCCAACTGCGATGAGCCTGTGTATGTAAAGTTAGTGGAGGCCCTTTGTGCTGAGCACCAAATCAACCTAATTAAGGTTGACAACAACAAGATACTCTGGAAATGGGTAGGCCTCTGTAAAACCGACCGCAATGGAAAACCCCGTAAGGTGGTTGGTTGCAGTTGTGTGGTGGTTAAGGACTATGGCAAAGAAGCGCAGGCCAAGGGTGTCATCGAAGAATACTTCAAGGGCAAGAAATGAATGAATAAAAATTGTGGTTCACTTAAAAAAAAAACAAACAAAGTTGAGAACACTGTAATTGGGTGTCCTGAAAAACAATATAGAATATGCAAAAGAAACTATTTTCTTTGGCATTTTCCCATTTGTAAATACTTCCCAAAGAAGTGCCCTGAAGAGTGAAAATGGACACAGATGTCCTGGCAATTCTAGCAACAATAATGAACAAACCTGGAAGAAGCCCAAGTGCCTAAGAGGGAAATGACTTAGCAAACGACAGGATTATTACATAACTATTAAAGATGACAGAGGTGAGGACTGTGTCAACAGAGAAGTGTGTATCTGCAGGAACCTGAAGTGGGGAAAAGAACTGACTAGTGTTCTAACACTGGTATTTAAGGACATATATGTACCTTAGCAATGATCAGAGGCCAATCTGGAAAAATGAAAAGGGCTCGAGTTCAGTGTTCTGAATTTGTGACAGAAATAGTGGAGATTCCATGCCATCGAGATATCTTAAAGTTTTCAGCAGGGTAAGTCCTGTTGAAGAGTCCAATTCAATGGTAATTTAATGTTAAATTCCCACAAAATTGTTATGAAAATCGTAGTCAGGGTTTGTGAGGGAAACAATTTAAAACAGGGCACATAATTTATAGGATTATTATACAGTCGTCACCCAAAGAGTCAAACACAAGAGTGCAGGAAATCTGTCCATGCAATGGAGACCCAAGGAATCTAGATGAGGGCCTGGATCCCATGACAACATACTGCATGGCATGAGTCCGCTCAGAGCCCATGACAATGTCTCATGAAGGCCTGTTTCATAGATCTGTGCTGGGAAGGCCCAGAGGTCAGTGGTGGGAGCTAGAGTGCATATGCCACTGGATGAAGGAAGGATCTGTATGAGCACCTGAGGGATCTGAACTGGAGCTGGGAAGCAATGCTAAGGTAAGGCCTGTAGTTCCTACAGCCATCCTCAGCAACGGTGAGGTCCCGAGCTCCTCCAGTGATGACAGCAGCAACGTTCGCGTCAGGAAAGCCAATGAGACAAGCCTCTCCAGGAGAACCACCTCTTCCTTTCCAGTTCACCTTTTCATGTTGCTGGCAACAATCCTCAGGTGGACTCTCCCACACCCAGTACCACATTGCTTCAGTTCAGTGGGGTGACAACCACGTGTCAATCCACCACAAAAAATAATCTTCTTCCCTTCCCTTCCCTTCCCTTCCCTTCCCTTCCCTTCCCTTCCCTTCCCTTCCCT
>PVKA01026256.1:0-31914 GCA_004027165.1 Ctenomys sociabilis
AGTGCTATGGACATCCACTAGGTAAATAATTATTGAATCTTTGATATAATTCAGCTATAAAAAAACCTGTAAATATAATTTCATGTATGCACCTTGTACAATACCAAAACGTTATGAAAACAGTTTGCAATGTATTAATTCATCGACTCTGTATGGTTAAGGTGTCTTGAAACTGTCTGATTGACATTTGTATTTTAATGAAATAAAAATGAATGAAAAAAAAAGAAAATATCAATTTAAAAAAAATAAGTGTAGAATGATATTGAAATACATTTTTTAAAAAATTTTGAGCTCCAAGTTTAAATGTCTGTTTTATTCTAATGATTCTAAATAGTTTAATTGCTTTTTCTAGTGCCTAATCTTCCATGATTCCTATAATTCTCAATTATCTTTATGACCTAATTTTAGAGAATTCTTTTTATTTTTTTCTATAGAATTAAAATACTAAGAATGGAAGAATCACATATGTCCCACTTTTCTGGCCTACCACAAAGGAACATAAGCTACTATGAAGTACATAAGCTACAGTTCCTTATCTTTTAAATATATCTACCTAAATGTTATGAGAGTTTGTCTTGAAATAAGAGTTTGTCTTTCTTTCTTTCTTTCTTTCTTTCTTTCTTTCTTTCTTTCTTTCTTTCTTTCTTTCTTTCTTTCTTTCTTTCTTTCTGTGCAGTTGTTTGTTGCAGGGTCTCACTACGCAGCTTGGACTCACAGAGATCCTTCTGCTTTCAGCTTCCTCAGTACTTGTATTGCAAGTGTGCACCACCATACCAGGGCTTGGGCCAGCTCAGCCCTCCCAGGAAGTGGGGCTGGAAGAACATATGGTGCTGGGGATCCAGTCACGGTCCTGTGCTTGCCTAAGCAGGAGCTGGTCTGCTGAGCTATCTGGCTGGCCCCAAAAGTTTGTGTTTCCATGTAGTCGTTATCTTTCAGCAACATAGGTCTGGCTTTTTGGTCTCATCTTTGTGCTCTCATTTCATCTTTGCACCTTCTTTTACCATTTTCTAGCTATAATGATAACATCATGGGTTGAATTATGTTCTCCCAAAAGATATATGAGCCCTGGCACTTACTACCTCAGAATATGGCCATTTTTGCTAGTAGCATCTTTGTAGAGGTAATTAAGTTAAAATCATTAATTAAAACAGGTTCTGACATGATTTGACATGTGACCTTCCAAAAAGGAAAAATACAGTCAGAAAGACAGGTATAGACAGAGAGAGAATGCCAGGTGCAGACCATGGCAGTGGATTTCCAAGACAAAAAACACTAAACATCACCTGCAAAGCCACAAAACTGGGACCCTTCAGTACAGAGAGGTGGCCCAGGTGACTAATTGATTTCAGAATTCCAAGCCCCAGAATTTGTAAGACAATACTGTTTGAAGCCACCTATTTTGGGGTACTCCAGTAGCCTACAAAAAACAGATCCATATGCAACACATTTAATTGCCATTCTTTCAATTTATGTCTTACTTTATGTTTTCACAGATACTATCCTTCTATATAGCATTCCATTTACAACTTTCTCCATAGAAAATTTTTGCTGTTTTTTTTTTTTTTTTTTTTTTTCAGATTTGGCCCCAGTATTACTTTCTCTACGAAGCCACTTTGTAAGACCATCTGTTGGCTTGTCTGCCCCGTCCAAGGGAAACTATCACCTGAGCACATAAATTTGTCTTTCTTAGATCCGTGTGCTGAACTTTGTTGTCATGTTCATGGTGCCAGTTTGATGGGGAAACTAGGTGGTAGTATTTCTTCAAACAAGAACACAACTAATAAATAAAGGAGAATATTTTAGCCATTGTGTAGTTTTAAAAAGGGATAATAAGACTTCATATAATTGTATCTAGTTGTTCCCCCAAATCCTCATGCAGTCATGGGGTAGTTTCCAGTTTCTGATTAATCCATAATCCAATGCTGGGATTATGGATATAAATGCTACACCTTCCTTGGGGCAGATAATCTGCATACAAATGTAAGGAAGGGAGAGAGGCTTGCTGGCAGCTGGTTGTGGCTCCTCCCTTTGCTGTTAAACTGCTACTCTCATTAATGTGCCACTCTGCCCTGGATCCACCTGAGTATGGACTGAAACCTCCACTGACTGTGAGCTAAATAAACCTTTGTTCCTTAATTTTTGGTGCTAGCTATTTTGTGCCAGCAATGAGAGAAAAGGAATTAACTTTCTCTTTTCTTATCCTTTGTTGTTAAGACCACAAAGGACTGAGACTTCTCTCAAGACATCAAAAAGAAAAACAAACTTAATTCTATATTTGCCAAACTTCAAAATTACATGGTAAGCTACAATATACTTTCCCGAGGCTCAAATGCTCCAAACTTTGTAGATGTCCAATGGAGCAAACAGTCTCAATTTTTTGCCATTTTTCAGTGGTGACTGAGGGTGGCCTTGGTGTTCCTAGGGGAGGTTCTGAGAGTTTTGTTTCTTGACTTCTTCGGGGCTCAAGCATGCTGCCTCTCTATGACAAAGAATTATGAGGGCTGTATCCCCAGGGCATTCAAATGTATTACATCACTGTTGTTAGTCTACTGTATCTTTATTTGCTCACATTTGTCTTTACATAACTTCAACTCGAGCAATGGAAAGTCTTTGCTTATGTAGCTTGGCAGAGAGTAGAGTGTAATAAAAAGATCTGAGATTTCACAGAGCTTCTTCTGTGGGCTTATACGCAATATAAAAATAATATCATACATGAGAAACGTACATGATCCATTTTGATTACCATGCTTATTCTTTAAGGTAATCTTCAAAGCAACCTCATGAAAAGGCAGAGGAAATATTGAGAGATGCATTTGCACTTATGACTCACTAAGACTCAAACATTAGAGTCGCAAAGCTTATCAAAAGCTAAACTATATCTAGAAGTGAAAATTAGTTTTTAAATCAGAGATGTGATGACAACAGGATACGCGGTAAGTTAAATTGGAAAGAGAGTATGGCAAGGTTCTACTTGTGATATAATTGTGATCAATTATATTCTTCCTCAAAACAATAGAGAGATTTGCTTTGATCAGAGGAATATTCCAGAAAGATAAGACTGTGTGTTGGCTTAAAAGCTTAAGAATAAAAAAAATGAAGATTTTCTTTAAACTAATGGCCAATGAAAAACAGTGTTCCTAATACATTGCTATTTATGATAACCTAAGGAATTGCTGGAAGTTCATTACAATTTTTCCATTTTAGATATGTAATTTATAGTGGTTCTGACTACTAAAATGTACATATGTGTATGTACTTGTATTTATTTTCTTTTCTTTTTTTTTTTTTTTTTTTTGTCTTTTTGAGACAGGGTCTCACTATGCAGTTCAGGCTGGCCTTAAGTTCACTTTGTAGCTCAGGCTGGTCTCGAACTCATAACAATCCTCCTGTCTCAGCCTCTTGAGTGCTGGGATTACAGGTGTGCACCACCATGCCTGGCTTGTACTTCTATTTCTAATAAGCTATTTAACACATTATTTCCTAGACTCTTCACCCAGTTTCCTCTATTGTTAACATTAGGTACCATGTTGTTTATGGCACACTGAAGAAATCCACAATGATAAATCAGTATTAACAAACTTCACATGGTATTTGCATTTCAATAGATTTTAGCTTTTAGGGTTTTCTTCATAAAGTTGTCCAACTTTGGACTCATCCACGATTCAGAATTCATGGTACCTTCCCACCTTTTGTCTTCTTTTGATCTGTGACAATTTCTGAGTCATGCCTTTGGTTCTGTATGACTTTCACAGTTTTGAGGCATATTGGTCATGTACTTTGTAAAATATCACTTCATGTAGTGACACATGTCTTTTCTCATAGATTTTCAGGATGAAGGCCACAGTGCTGAAGAGTAGTACTCATTGTATCTTATGGAGGATACATCTGTTCCTGTCTTTTCGCCCTCACGTTAACTTTGACCTTAGACTGTCTTTGATAGTTCTAGCCACTCTGAAGCTGTTACTTTCTCACATTCAGCCTTCCTTAAAGAAGGAAGGAGAGCACCTTCCATTTCATGGAAGATGGAATATTTACCTAATTTTTTTTTTAATTCTTTCAAGGAATTTGTCTCCCATTTATTTAGAACTATTGACCCAGTCATTTATCCATATCAAAATACTGTATCCAGGAATAGATTTTTTTGTTTGGGTTATAACTCCATACAATATTGTATATTTTGTTGTTCAGTGCTCTCTCTCTCTATAGATAGATAGATAGATAGATAGATAGATAGATAGATAGATAGATAGACTTAGTACGGGGTTTCATTACACAGATGGGACTTGTAGTGATCCTCCTGTTTTTCAGGCTCCCAAGTGCTGGGATTACAGGCATGCACCACCACGGCTAGTCTCAGTCACTGTCTCAGTGCACTCCATGGGCCAAGCATGAACAGCAGGCCGGGGATCAAACCATCAGCCTCTGCACGCTGCCTAAGCAGGAGCTTTAACATGCTGAGTGATCTGGGCTGCGGGCCCTTGTTCAGTGCTTTTTATTCCAGAATTATCCCACGGGGATCTCTTTCTAATAGACTCTTCTGTTCTTTTTACAAACTCCTTTTATTTTTGAGCAACTGTATAAGAATAGTCTGACTATCAAATTGTACCATTCAGCTGCTTTATCTAAAAGCTAGAAGAACCCTAATAATGACATAACTACATGTTATATAACATATATGGGTTTAAAGCACATGTTATGGTTCAAATTTAAAAGTGTTCCCCAATAGTCTCATGTACAGAGGGGGAACTTTCAGAAGGTGATCGGACCATGATCATAAGTAGATTAACTTATTGGAGAGTTCATAGTGAATGTGTTGCCTTGACTTGAGCCCTGGTTTTCTGGGGGCATGACCAGGAATCACACGTCTCTGGCCCAGGTCACCCTTCTGTCTACGCATTCTTTGGCCCATGAAAGAGCTTTACTTTGCCCCAGTTTTTCACCATGCCATTTCTTCCTTGGAGGCAGTCAATCAAGGTTTGAGCCTAGTGAAACCCTAAGAAAAAAGAAATCTATCTTTCTTTAAGTTGCTGGAATATTTTGGCCTATCAAGGAGGAAGTGATTAAGATGTATAAATCAAACATTAAAGTATTGTACAAAACCATGTGTTATGGTACATTGTCAAATGGCCCTCATTTTCAAAAGCTCTAAAATGACAGCTCCCTTGGCTGAGTAGCATTAAGCTTCAAATGGATTTCAAAGGCAATTTTTTTTTTGTATAGAAAGTCTAGATAATTGAATGCTTATCTTTAACTACATGACAAGTCTACTGCTCTAATTTTCATGATAATATGGAAAGATACACTATGAGCTAATTTTTCTCTGAATTTCACACATCAGTTTTCCTTTCAAAGGTATGACCCATTTATTAGTTCTTAAATACATTGTTACCTTAGTAACTGTCAAATAATAGGACTTATGTAACAGTCCCGATGAAGAGAAGCTTATAAATGACTGGAAGAGAATAAAGAGATCTGAAAGCTACTCTTTCATTTAGTATCTTGAAAATTTTATTAAATGTCTTCTAAGCAACCTAAAAAGTGCTGGTCAAGAAGACTGGGTGACTTAAAGCCCCAACCTCTGATTTCCCATTGTGAAAGTTTCATATCACTCTCTTTGTGTTTCAATAAAGGAAAAAACCCACCATTAGTTAATTCCCTGTACTCATTTCCTTATTTGGCACATTTTTAGTGTTAGTGGCATGAAAAGGCACAGGGAAAAGTTTTGTAGCAATAAGATGAGCGTGAAACGTCATTTCACTTTGATTTTTCACTACCAATAGATTTGGATTCATGGACTTAGTAGAGGAAATATCTAAAGAGAAATCCAGGTGGATGTGATGATAGACAGTGGGCAAGTGTAGTACTGGAGGGCCTGCCCAGGAATGTTCTATAGAGTGTGAATGGTGGGCTTTTCTGAGATTCATTTTTGTGGTATGAAAATGAAATGATCTAAAAATATTAACTTAAAGATTGATGTTAATTCTTAGAAAAATTAAATTTCTTCTGATGTCCTGATATACTTTTCCCTTGGGTAATTTCCAAGGAATTCATTGAATCAGCCATCTTTTGAGTTTACTTTATGCAAGATGACAAAAAAGAGAGAATAGGCAGGGTTCTCCCCCCCCCCACAGCCCTGGTCCTCCCTTCATCCTCTGCTCTGGACATTGTGTCCAGTCAAGTGCTTCCTTCTGTGTTTAACCATCTAGACTTCTAGCAGAAGTCATAGGAAATGAAAACCAGTGTGTATTTCTGCTCCATGCAGAGCACTTACAGATGTGCTGTGAATTCTATTATGTCACAGTTGCACAGGCTGAAGACTTAGCCCGAAAGCACTCTAGAATGTTACTTTATTGAATATAGGACATTTAGGATGTGGTTACACTGGCGTAATACAGGCCTCCTGTTTCATATAATAAATACCATTCATTCATTCATTCATTTCTGTGGTACCAGGGATTGAGGTTGGCACCTTGCTCTTTCTAGGCAGGCTATTAAGCCACTGAGCTATCTCTCTGTCTCCTATGCTTAAACAGTAAAATTTGGACAAAAGTTCAGAAAAAATTTTGTTATCTAGAACTACCAAAGCCTAGAAAGAGGAATAGGTTGGATCCTTCTCCAGGGGCTTCAGATGTACTTCCACCTTGGCAGCACTTTGATTTCCATATTTGATATCTAGAACTCTGACAACATAAACATTCATTTTTGTGAACCTACAAGTTTGTAGTTTTTGTTACATAAACCCTAAATATAAATACAGTCCTTCGTAGAAGATTATATGGTATGGTGGGCTTTCAGGTTTGTTTTGCTTGTGCTACTGTGGGTTTCTACTCGAAACCAGTGTATTTTGATATTAGTTATGAATCATCTGGTTGCAAGTACTTGACTTTTCCTCATACTAGCTGTGTATGAACCTCACTGATCTTCACTTCAATAATAATAATAATAGTAATAATAATAATATTTTTTCTCAAGAACCATCAACTTATTAATGACTGTATAGAGGGAATATAAGGGGAAACAGTACTGTATTGAAGAACAATAAAAATTTTAGAAAATGGAGGTAAAATGTACTGGAGCTGGCTTTCATAAGTTCAAGTCCATTATTCCCTTTACTAATTGTGTTGCTGGACTCTAGATTTAATTCTATCTATCTTTTTTTTTTTTTTTTTTTTTTTTGTCTTTTTGAGACAGGGTCTCACTATGCAGTTCAGGCTGGCCTTAAGCTCACTTTGTAGTTCAGGCTGGTCTCGAACTCACAACAATCCTCCTGCCTCAGCCTCCCGAGTGCTGGGATTACAGGCCTGCGCCACCACGCCCGGCTCATAATTCTATCTTTTTAAAATGAAAATTATAAAAGTTCCAATAGATCAATTTCTGAATACCAAGTAAAGCAATGTAAAATGAGGTCTTAGAAAAGTGTCCAGCACATGCAAATTTCTCAATAAGTGGTATGAAACACTTTGCAACTATATGGAACCTTACAATTTCAAGTAATCATAATTTATAAATCATAAATATCTTACTGATTTTAGATACAATATTAAGTGTAAATCAATGGTGATGTGTATTAATGATTTCAAATGGCTAAGCAGAGCAGATCATAGGAAACAATGAGATATAACCATGCATGAAGGCTATTTCCAGTAAGTTATTATTCTGGCCATTTCCTTTGTGATGGTATTTTGCAGTCAATATTTGTTAATCTTTCCATTTTCCTGTTTTTTTTTTTTTGTCATTGAAAAGAAATAGCTGAGATAATATAACTTATAAAGAAAAGAGACATATTTAGCTCAGAACTTAGGATAAAGAAAATCTGAACAGCATAGGACAGGATCCAGTGAGGGCCTCATTGGCTGTGTGACCCAGTGGTGAATTGCAAAGGCCAGAACTCAAGAGGTGGTCAGCCATCAGAACTCCAGAGGTAAAAAGAAAAACAGGAAGCCAGACAGAGCCACTGGGGTCCCACAATACCTTGCAAGGCAGAGCTGCAATTGACTGAATACTTCTTATTAATCTTATCTCTTAAAAATTCCACCCCACTTCCCTAATCTGCCGCTGCTGAGACCAAGATTCCAACACAGAAACTTCAGTGACACATTAAAGATCTTATCCAAATTATGGTAGGCATCACTGTAGTTGACTGGGTGCTCTTGGTACAATGGCTGAAAGTTAATCGGACTATAAATGTATATATCTACTTCTGGGTCTCCGTCATGTTCTATGCTGTAATGTGCCTGTTTTCGTGCTCCCATCTTGCTCTTTTGCTTACCATAGCTTTGTATTGTATTTGTAATGTCATCTGTAGTGTGATGCCTCTAGCTTTATTCTTTTTGTAAATTGGGATTGCTTTAAATGGTCATCATATTTTATGGTTTCTTATAAATTTTGGGATTATGTTTACTATTTCTACAAAAAAGTGCATGGGATTTTGATAAATGTTTTATTGACTGTATAAATTCCTTTAGGTAGTATGCAATCAACATTAACTCTTCCAATCCATGACACAGTTATCTTTCCAATTATTTGTGTGATCTATGAATGAAAATGGACTCTTACACAAGAATAGGCTAAAACCTTAACATAATGACTGAAACTATGAAATTAATAGGCAAAATATAGTGAAAAAACCGCACAACATTGCACATTAGTTTAGAAAACATTATTTTTATAAGATTCCAAAAGGTAGGTAATACAAGCAAATTAAACAAGTTAAACATCATGAAATTTAAAAAGTATATTCACAGAAAAACAGTGGAATGAAAAGACAACTACATACTGGGGAAAAACACCTTTGAGTGCACCTTAGCCATAAGGCTAAACTTTAACTACTAGAAAGGAAGTCAAGTTATTGAATAGAAAAAAATTCTATTAAATATAGACAGCATACAAACATGAATATTCTCAAGACCTCTAATCACCAAAGAAGGGTCAACTTTAAAAAGACAAGTAAATACCACCTCATACTGGTTGCACTGACTATTAAAAAAAAATGGTGAAACAAATCAAATTGTTGAGCATGCAGAGAGAAGCGAATCCTTAGAAACTATGGATGGTTTTTCATGAGTGTAACATTCTGAAAAACACTGGATAATTGTCAAACAGTGGAAGCAAGATTATTGTATAAGTAGTAGCCCTCGTATTATAAGGTATATATCCAAAAGAATTGAAATCTGTGCACCAAATATGGTTGCACCCCATATTCCCTGGAGCATATTCACAACAGCCAACATATGAAAACAATTTAAACTTTGTTGGATGAGGAGAATTATTAAATGCGGTGTGCAGACACAATAGAAAACTACTGAAAGTTAGAAATGGGCAATTGTGGCACTTACACCATTGTGGATGAACCCTGATGTCGTCATATTAAGTGAAATAAGTCAGGCACAGAGACTCAAATTTTTCATTATCTCATTTATCTGTGGTAGCTAAAAAATCTGAATTAACCACAGATGGGAGGATTAAAGAGGTGTGGTCAAAGGAAAAACATTTGTCAACAGGTACAAAGATGGATAAGAATAATTTCTGGTGTTCTAATGCACAGGATGATGGTTGTACTTAATAATGCACTGTACAATCAAAATAGCTAGAAAAAATATTCTCATCAGAAAGAAATGATAAATATTTTAAGTGACATATATACTAATGATACGTATTGGCTCATTCCACTACACATAGCGTATGTCAAAACACTGATCTCTAAATGTGTATAATAGATACTTGTCAACTGAAAAACTTCTGTCTGGCCAAATAGTTAAGTGATTAAATAGGCACAGGGGCTGGGGGTTCGGTCCCCAGGCCTGCCATGCTGGCCCTGCTCCCAGGACTCACTGAGAAGGCAATTGAGACTGGGCGTGGTGGCGCATGCCTGTAATCCCAGCTCTTGGGAAGCTGTAAATAGCTGGATCTCTATGAGTCCAATCTAGTCGTGTGACCCTGAACACCCTGTAAACCTTTCCCTGAAATACAAAACAAAACAAAACCAAAAAAAAAAAGGAAAAAAAAAAGAACAATGTCAACAGCAAGAGTCTAAGAAGGCTTAGATAGGCAGAAATGGGAATTGATACTTGAAACTGTTTAAAAGTTTCTAATTCTTTTTTTTTTTTAGCTTATATTTTGACTTAGATACATTGCCTACACAAAACCTTCTTAGCTGAGAGTAGAAACAAAAGCAAGGCCCTTTCTCACACTGCTGTATATTGCAAGGCCTGATTTTCCAGCAAACAAAAGACTACTATTGGGAAAGACCATATGCTTCATTTGCTGTTTGTGTGTCTGGTCTCACAGAGAAGGAAAAAACACATCAGTGTCTGGCCTTACAGACAAGAAAGAGGGATTTCTAGTAAACATCTTCCATTAGTTTACTCAGAGGAAACAGAAACAGTTGAGACCTAAAAGTCCATATCCGGCTTGCAGGCAGTCTCGGTGCTGTGCAGAAGTTACAGACTTCAGAACAGCGGCGGGTTTGGTGTTCAGCCCAGATAATATTAACCTCTGCCGAACACTTAATTTGAAACGTGCTGTCAGCAGAAGAACGAAGCAACTTCCATTTTCCAGTTATGCATGTTGCTATGTTAAGTGCGGATGAAAAATCTGGAACATCTCTGAAAAAAAGTTAAGCAATATAATTATAATTAAAATAAATAACCACAAATCACTGTGGGAACCAGAGTGAACAAATTATAAATAAAGAATGGGCATCCAGCCAATAAACATTATAGTGTCCATGATATAGTTAAATGCCTCCAGCAAACTGAAATGACTTCTGAAATTTATACTTTGCTGGCATACTGCAATATGACAGCTCATAAAGTAACTGGTAATGTTGCAAGAATACAACATTATTGAATGTTGAAGGAATAGTGCTGATTTTTCAATATGTGATAACACATTTCTAATTAAAGAAGAATTCTCCAAAGGGAGAAACTGATATATAAATATTGAAGTGAAATATTACATAATATTTCCTGATAGCTATTTTGCAAAGTCTTAAACACTGTTGGACTAAAAAAGAAAAAATAGTGGTATTTAGTCCTATTATTTAAGGTTTTACTTTAACTTGGAGAAATACATGAATTAATAGTCACATATGGTTGTATCCTTATTTTACCAAGATAACATTCCCAGTAGATGCTATACACTCTCAGAATAAAGATGGAAATTTATTTACTTATTTTAATCGAACATTGCCCTGGACACTGCTTTTTGACTCACACACTTAGTGCGAGAGTGGTTTGTATCTTTACCATTATGACTATAGTTACCCTCACAGCCAGTGGATGAGTTCTTTTTCTTATGCTGTAATTTTCTTCTATCAATAATTTTATGTCCTCACTAGAATCAAATCAAAATATCAATGTTTTCCATTCAATTAAAAAATATGTGTTTTTTAACTTAAGTTTATTCTTTTGCTAAAAACATAAGAGATAGAATAAACCATCTATAGATGATTACACACTTGGAAATCAGATCTTTGAGCTTAGATATATGGTTAATGCACACTGCACCTAAGAGAGGAAGCATTAGGGTATTGTTCTTTGCAGCAGCCAGATACTACTAGTGGAAACACACAGCACATGGGAGAATAAAGTGTTACATACTTTTCATGAAGATCATAGTGGTTATCAATTTTCTGTATCTACAAATCTGGATGAACTTCTTGCCTACTTGTTGAATAAGTTAAAGCTTTCTGGACAATCTAATTATCAAACAAAATTTTCCAAGTGAAAGTATAAAAATGACTTCTCATAAATATAGAAATAACATAATTCTGTGAAGATGAGAACATTATAAACAGGATTATGAAGACAGCCATATTGGACATCATTGCTAATGAAGTCATTTATCTTCAACCGGGGATAGTGCTTTTAATAACCACCTGCTGGTAGAGAATTTAGATCCTCAATGGTTAATGTTTTAGTCATTCCTAACAATATATGACACTGTATATCTAAGCAATTAAGAAAATGGCTCTCACACAAATGAGAACTAATTTTCCATAATGATCTCTAAAATCTTCTGGCATCTTGAAAGTAATCTATATCTCTGGATTGTTGATTAGCATACATAACTGCGCATAACAGACATACAGACTCTTGAGGCATTTATATTTTCAGATGCTTTGTGGAAGTTGTTTGTGAGGTAATAAATTTAATGAATCTTCTAGGTTTTTAAGGCTATTATTGAATCCTTAAAGTGATGTAAACACAAATCTCTTTAAAACTTGGTCATCATTGAACATTTTGGAATCTATTACTCATAAACCTTAATTATAAATCAAGATATTGTCTATTTTTTTAGACCTTTGAACATTTGATATTCAAACATCTATCTTAATGCAGCCACAAAGTGAATTCCCACAGGATGAGCTTTTAATCAGGTAGCAATAATATATAGAGCAGCGACCTCTTTATAATTTCCACAGGAGCTGGTGGTGCAACAAAGAATCCACAAAGGTAGAGGTTAAAGACCTGTCTCTTTAGTTGTTTTAAAAGCATTTACTTCCTATCACAAAGTGTGTGTAACACAAGCCTCCCTTGGATGAAGTACAGCTGTGTAAACAGGGTACAGTAACAAGACCCTACCTCCACCTCTTTACAGACATCGGAAAAATAAGCAAGAAAGCCGGGCTCTTTCCTATAGTCTATATTCTGTTTGCTGAAAGTCAATTATTTTTAAAATGGGTTATAAAAATGTACTTTATAAAAATTATCCAGTAATATTTTTACGGAACAAACAAACAAAAAAACTAATAGTGTGTATATATGTTCATTTCCCTAGTACTTAAATTGATGATTTTTTCCTAAGGAATGAAAATAAATATCAAGGAGGAAAAAGAAAAGATGTTCAGAATAAGCTTCTTTCTCTGAAAGACAATACAACCCTATATTCTGTACAATTTTTCTTTTCCTAAAAGCATATTAGAGGCTCTCTATGAATATTACTCTAACCTTTCAAAAAGATAATTAGAAATAATTGTGCTGTTTTCCTGTGTCAAAATGTAAATCCTTGTCAATATATTAATATATCATTCAAGTATATTGTAGTTCTCAGTTTAACTTCAGTCTTTATATGAATGTATACTACATTAAAATCTATCCTCTTTAATATTCGGTCCTGTGGGTTTAACAAAGCCAGCTGTTTAATCACCACATATCCATTTCATCACTCTTCCCCACGCATAAGTCACTTGCCCTCTATCTTTGTGTTTGAGGTAGGCAGAATCTTAGATGGTCCATGACGCTGAAGAGGAGATTATAGTCTGAACTGACAATCTGATCCAATAGAACATTTGGGACCTTGCAGAACATGCATGTCTTTAGGATGCAGGAGACATGCGAGTGTGTGGGATCAGAGCACTGATTCAGGGCTGCCCTTTGGGGTTCCAGTCTACCAGATTCTGTGCCATTTTTTCCCCTTTATCTTCTTTTTTTAATTTAATTTAATTTTACTTTGAAGAGTAAAAATCAAAAGTAAAAACAAAAATCAGTAACAAGGTAACATACAATAAAACATATGTCACAGATTTTTAAAATCTGATTAATAATTGTTGGGCCAGGGAGACAGCTCAGTAGAACAAATGCTTGCCTGACAAGTACAGGGTCCTGAGTTCAATCCCCGTATGACAAAATAATTGAATCAATAAAAATAATTGTTGATATATTTTCTGTTTTTATTGTCAAATCTGTAAAATACTTTCCCTTTGAATGTAAGCTGGATTTAGTGACTCCCTACTGTGAAACAGAATTTTGGCACAGCAATGGGCTATGACTCCTCCTGACATATGGTTATAAAAAGACAGTCTTGGGCAAGCTCTCAAACCTGAACTCTCACTGCAATGATGTGAGCTGTCCCTTTGGAAAGACACACACAGGCAGTGAACTAGGGGTAGCATCTGATGCCCCAGGTGGGAAGGAACAGAGCTCCAAGATCCAACTGCTAGGAAGAACTGAATCCTGCCAGCCATGGGAGTGAGACTGCGAGCAGATCAACTGCCTTCTGGAGATGTTTCAGCCTCCAGGCAGCTGCATAGCTGAACTTCTCACTTAGGAAAACCTTGAGCAATGAGCATTCACGTAGGCCATGAGTTCCAACTTGTAGGAATTACAAGGTAACAGATTTTTCTCGCTTACTAATACATCATTAACATGGTTGATATCAGGAAATGAGACTCCCAAACTGAAAGATGCCTGTGACGAGTTTGTGTTCTCTAAAAACAAAACTGAATTTTAGGAACAATGGAGGTTAAGAACAGAATATATATACTGGAGGAAAGAAAGCTCTGTCCAAGAGAAGGACAGGAGACCCAAGTGGGTTGCCGAGGAGTCTGTCTATTTTACAAAGCAAATCCACGAGGTGAGAAAGTTCCCATGTGGAACCCATGGGAAATTACAAGATGGGCATGAGATAGGACAAAGCTGTGCTTAACCAATAAGATTACAAGTATAATGCTCAGATTAAATTGCTTATATTGAGATTGAATGGGAAAGCAAGTCACACAGCAAGCTGACATGAATACAGAACAGAGGCTTTTCTGGTAGGGGACTGGGTTAGGAACTCTTCCTGACTTTATCAAGGTGATAGGGACCCATTCAGAACATCAGTCCCGGATGTCTATCCTTAGGGAAGCAAGGGTTTGTTTGAGGTCTGGCTCAGAGCAGGAGTGTCTGTCTCTCTCACAGTTGCAAGGTATCTTGTCTTCCATACTGGCTCCTTCTGAAGGTCTCTGACTACCTGTAATATTTCCACCCAATGCGGGTGCCTACAACATGCTGATTAACCATTCCCCTCATTCTCATTTCCTAAAATCCTCTGATCTGTTCCCTTTCCTTATAGTTCTGCTTTTGTGAGAATTTCATATGAATGGAGTAATACAATGTTTAGCATTTCACATTTAGCAGAATGTGTTAGAGATTCCTCCATCATTCTGTGTTTTTAGTAGTTTCTTCTTTCTTATTGTGGAAAAGTACTCTATGTGCGTGTGCATAGCACAATTTGGTTTTCATTCATTCACCATTTGAAGGATATTTCAAATCGTTGAGGTTTTTGACAATTACAAATGAAGCTTCTATCATCATTATCACGGAGTTTCCCTGTGATAATAGATTTTTACTTTATTTGGGTAAATACTTAAAAGTGAATTACTGAACTATACAGTACAAATAACTTTTAGCTTGCTGAGAAACTAAAACCAGAGGCCAGGGAGATAGCTCAGTAGAATAAGCCTTTGCCTGACAAGTTCAAGGTCCTGAGTTCAATCCCTGGTACCTCAAAAAAAAAAAGAAACTGAAACTATAGTTCTGTATTCATACTAGCAATGTGTGAAAATAAAAGTTCCAATTTTTCCACATTTCTGGAAATACTTGAAATTTTTAAAGGTGTTTTTATTTATTTATCTGATCTCCATCTTATTAAGCATGCAATGGCATCGCAATGTAACATTAATTTATATTGCTTTGATTGATGACAATAATCCACACGTCTACTTGTCATCTATATGTCTCTACTTGAGAGCATCTATTCAAAACTTTTGCCCACATTTTAATTAGGTTGTTTTCTCCAAGATATCTTTATTTACTCAGCATATAAGTCTTTTATTAGATATGAGATTTGCATATATATTCTCTCCAAGGATAGGATAAAGCTTGCTTTTCATTATCTGACAGTATTTTATGAAGAACTTTTTAGTTTCACAAAATTCAATTAATATACTTAAGAGATTTATTAAGTTATTGTAATATACAACATTATTTTAGACAAACATTTCAGAATAATGTGGAAAATATCTACTTCAATCTGTAAGTACTATTCATCCAAAAATATTCTATGCAAGTCTTTTGGTTCATCTCTTGCAATATATGAAATGAAGAGAAATAACCGCTTAGGTTAATTTGAGACACAAGCACAGATCTACATAAAATTGTCATGGTTATGTACAGTAGCCACTTAAATCTCAGTAGTGGTTAGCCCAGGAAGTCCTGAGATGTGCGTGCCCTGAGAATGTTGCCTTAGTGTGAAATCTGGAGAACCCCAGGTACAAAGGCACAAGTTCTACAGGTGCATGCTGTGTGAGTCACACATAATGCTTGACTCTAACCAAAAGTATGTTAGTGACACTTTACAAAAAATACACATTATTATACCTTCAGTATGGGATGTAAGAATGTAAGTACTTAGTTTTGCGTTGCTTTTAAAGAACTACCTGAAGCCAGGTATGGTAGTTCATGCTTGTAGTCCTAGCTCTATGGAACCTGACACAAGATGTTCACCATGACATGTGTAGGTTACATAGTGCAGGCCAACCTGAACCACATACCAAGACCATGCCTAAATAAATAAATACATACATACATAAATGCATACATACATGCATACATACCAGAAACTGGGTAATTTCTGACAGCCAGGAACTCACGTCTCACATTTCTAGAAGACCATACTTATGATCTAGGGTCTAGCAGAGCGGAGCTTTCTCTCCCTGCTACCAAGGCGATGCATTGAAGACTGCACCTTAAGAGTGTACTCAACCGTACCAACCTGGAAGAACTAGAGAAGAGCAAAGCCAGGCACTGCCACCCTCACAAGCACTCTGACAGGGAATTGCCTTGCACCAGGGCAGAGCTTACATGGCCCCAGCTCCTCCCAACAGGCTCTGCCTCCCTACTCCATTGTGCTCTTTAACAAATTTTTCCAACAGTGGGATGATGAGGGAGGAAAACCACATCCAAATTGTAGCAAGCTCCAAGAATCTTTAGGACCTACTTGACCCAACTTTCAATTTCATAAATAGAAAAAAAATAAATTGAAGGGGAAAATGTAAAAGTGTTTCATTACAGATGATCACTCCATCTCAGCAGTGATTTATCTGATGCACTTACTCCCTTCTTTTTTTCAGAAATGGAGGTGAGTAGGAAAGTGCTCTTTCCTTGGTAATTTCTTCTTTCTTTTCTTCTTTCTTTCTTTCTTTCTTTCTTTCTTTCTTTCTTTCTTTCTTTCTTTCTTTCTTTCTTTCTTTCTTTCTTTCTTCTTTCTTCTTCTTTCCTCCTTCCTTCCTTTCTTACTAAGATTTTTTTGTTTTGTGTTTTGGAAGAGCCAGGGATTGAACTCAGACTCTTGCATTTGCCAGGAAAGCGCTTATTCTGCTGAGCCATCTCCCTGGTCCCCCTTCCTTCCTTTCTTTTTTTTTTTTTTTTTTTTTTGTATCTTTGAGAATGGTCTACAGAGTGTTCAGGGTCTTACTCGTAGATTGCACTTGTAATGATCTGCCTTTTTACAGCATCCCAAGAGCTGGGATTATAGGTGCTGACCACTATGCCCAGTCTGAGTTTCTATCTTAGTGCTCCCTGGGGACAGGGTTGCCATGGCAGGCCTGGGGATTAAACCCCAGACCCTTGAGCCTCCTTGCAGGCACTTTAATACACTGAGCTATTTGGCTGGCCTGGTAATTCCTGCTACAGGGCACAATGAAGCTTCAAGTTTGATATTAATTGATAATATTGAATCTCTCAAATGATATCATCTGTCTACTATGTTTAATAAGGAATCTTATAGCTTTTAAATGAAAACCATTGCAACTCTGAATTTGAAAATAACCAATATAAGTGAGTTGTTTAAAGGTCCAGTCCCTGCCTTCCCAATAACTAGTAATGGTTAAGAAAATATTCCAAGAAATTAATTAAACTATGAACAAAATGATGCAATTAAAACTATCAATTTAAATCTTAAAACTTTAAGTTGAGAATAACAATGATTAATAACAATGAATACCTTCTTCCTATTTCCTATTTTCTAATCAATAAATGAACTAGCAATGCTACTGATTTTATCTCAAGTTTATTGACTTCCTCTTGTAAAAGCTGAAGTCATAATAATAAAATTAATAATATTACTAAGTTTTTTTTTTTCAATACTGAGGATTGAACTCAGGATCCTGTGCTTGCCAGGCAGGCACTTATACTACTGAACTAATTCCCTGGCCCAATAGTGCTAATTTTTCAATGAGAAGGAACTGACATTGTTATTTTTTCCTAATCTGTCCTTTATCTACTTAATGACAAAATACAAATTTCTGATTATTTCTGAAGACTCCAAATTAGATGAAGTTGAAAAGATATCTGAATCTCCATATTTTGTTCAATGCATTTTACACATTACCAAATGTTTAGCATTAAAAACAGTCATCTTAAGTAGTAAATGTCATAGTAATTTTTTAATTATTCATTTGTTTATTTGGTACAGGGTCTCACTAAACAGCTTGGACTCGTAGTGATCTTTCTGTCTCAGCCTCTCTTGTGCTGCGATTATAGGCATGCATCACCACACCTGGTTTCAGTGGTGGACATGGTACACACGGGGTGGGCTAGTGCATTGGCCACTGGGATCAGATCCGGGCCTTAAGCTGTCCAGGCCCGCACTTGGGCCTCTGAGCTGTCTTACCAGCCCATTAATCTTATTAATTTATTAAGTATTTTTATTTGTTTACCAGGTTTTGTGTATACTTTATAACATATCTCTACAGGAGGAAAGAAATTATGGTAATAAAATTTCACAAACACTAAACCTTCCTATTCTTTTTTTTTCTCCTATTCTTTTTGTTTAATCACTAGTACTTTGTATTTTTGTTCAATAAAAGCTTTTAAGTTGAACTATGTAAAATGTTAAAATGACTTTTTTATTTGTATGGCTACATTTTTGTAAAATTTAGGTAAAATATGAGAAATAGATTTTTATAAGTTGTTCAAAATATAATATAAATTTATTATATTTTCATTCAAACATTTTGCTTCCAAACTACGCAAGAGCAAGAAATAATGCAGTGATTATTATTGAGTTAGAGAAATAAAGTGCCAAAAATCTAACATTATATTGATAAGGTATCACTACCCATAGCACTTTTTTTTACTACTTATAAAATATCTGCTTTAAAAGTTACAGAATTTTGACAATCTATATTCTTGTCAATTTTATTCCAATACAAATCCATTTTGGAAATTCTATGATTTGTTTATATTTCATAATATATTTAATGTGTGGATTTCCAAAAACAGTCATTTAGCTGTAATTCATTTAACCCTGAACTGTGTACAAAGTATTACCAAAGTAAAAGGATAAAGCACACAAATGAATAAAAATGACCTCACAAAGCTCATCACTGAAAAAGAGCTATAGAATATAGAGAAATACATACACCCAAGTCTAGATAGGTATGCAGGCGTGTAGTCAGCTACATAAATAGATGGGCCTGTGATACAGGGAAGTTTTGTGAACTATCAACTAAAAATAATTCTCGGCAAATGGCATGTTTTGAATCACCTTGTCATAGTTTTATAAAGCCATTTTGAAGATTAACATAGGGCTCCTGTGGGAGGGAAGAAGACCTTAGTTTCTGTCTTGCAAAGTGACACCTCCCTGCTTATGTCACACATTCTTAAGTGTCCTAGAATTGACACTTCACATGATGCCATGAATTTACATTTCATCACTGCCTCCTTGTTATAATGGTTGCAGATGCTGTCTGAATCTCTCCTGATCTTTATTTAAAGATGAAATTAATAGTAACTACAATAATGCCAATGGTCATGAGCACATTAAAAGGCTTAGCATGTGCTGGGGAATACTTTAAAACAGTCCTCTGACACTTTCACCTTATATGTTTCCTGGGAGCCTAAAACAAAACAAAAACATAACGGACTGCACTGTATCCTCTATTCCAAGGTTACAGACAGGATTGTCCAAAAGTCATATGAATAAGCCAGCCTGATTTCATTAGACAGCCTATGTTCTTAGCCCCATCACTCTGTATTATCATTTTGTCTGTTGATATCTGGACAGGAGCAAATGATTCCCTGAACAGCTCACAACACAAAGTATTCCTAGGCCCCAAGGCCCAAGAGAGTTTGGACATTGCTGAGATATATACAGATTTTTTTTTTTTTTACAATAGAGTAGATGCTGAAGTTTAAGTACTCTTAAGTGGTATGAATAAGGGAATTTCCAGAAAGGTAACAGGCCAGTAAAGAGATATTTTGTTTAGAGATATTGCTGTACTTCTCAAAGGGAGCTATATATAGAAAAAAACTGTTCTTTGAAAAAGTTGGCATAATTATATAAAAATAATTTGAAATAAGAGTTAATAGTATTACATTTTAAGCACTGCTGAATTTGAAAATTTTTGTGTCTTTGTAAAAATCATTTATCCACTTAATAAAATAAATTGTAGTGTACTTGGTTCCTGGTCATCAGAAGTGACATTCACATATTGACAGGTGTTGAGGAGGTGTACAATTTTATCATGCTCAACATACATTCAGGTTCAAAGGAATCAACATACTTTGTACAAAAGGAAAGAAAGAAATATTCCAGGTCACTTACTGACATGTGCATGTCACTCGTAATGACCTGGGAGAAGAAGGGTCATAATGGATTAAAGATCTAAACGTTAAAACAGAAACACTCAGTCTCCTGGAAGAGAAAGTAGGCGGAACTCTTGAAGACATAGGAGTAGGTAAAGATTTCATGAACAAACATATATTCGCACGGGAAGCACTTGAAAGAATCAACAACTGGGATCAACTCTTCCTCAGGAGTTTCTGCATGTCAAAAGAAATTGTCAACAGAGTGAAAAGACAACCCACGAATTTTGAAAAAATGCTAACTAATAAGCAATCAGACAGAGGTCTACTGTCTAGAATATATAAAGAACTAACACATAACAGGGCCCTCAAATTTAAAGACCCAATTCAGAAATGCGCATCTGAGATGAATACACACTGCTCAGAGGACAAAATTAAAGAAGCAAATAAATATATGAAAAAATGCTCCACATCGCTAGCCATCCATGAAATGCAAATAAAAATAACACTGAGATACCATCTCACTCCAGACAGAATGGCTATCATAAGGAAATCAACCAACAACAAATGTTGGAGAGGTTGTGGGGAAAAGGGAACACTTCTCCACTGCTGGTGGGAATGTAGACTGGTACAACCATTGTGGAGGTCAGTGTGGAGACTCCTCAAAAGAGTAGGACTGGAAATCCCATTCAAGCTGTCTATCCCCCTACTGGGAATTTTCCCAAAGGAGCTGAAAACATTGTATCATAGTGATATATGTGTACCTATGTTTATAGCAGTGCAATGTGTGATAGCATAATCTTGGAAACAACCAAGATGTCCATCACATGAGGAATAGTTGAAAAAGATGTGGTATTTCTACATAATGGAGTATTACTCAGCTGTTAAGACTGATAAGTTTGAAGCAGTCATACTGAAGTGGATGCCACTTGAACATATACTCATAAGTGAAGGAAGTGTCATGATGTCAACAGACCGAGTCAGCATGGCAAGCACTGCCCCGATGCTCCTGGGCAACACCGTGGCCCGGGGTGAGACACAGTGACTTTCTGGTCTATTTGGAACACGGATTTGCATAATCTATGTCTTCAAGTCACAGACCCTAGGAACCAATGACTGCAGAGACTGAAGAGGGTGCAACAGTTGGCAGTGTCAGTGTCCATAAAGAGGAAACAACCAGGAAAGGAGAGCAGGGGCCCTGAAATGTCTACATAGAAAGTGACCACAGTTCCCCTGCATGCTCTCCCTCAGGAGCCTCCTGCGTGGATGTGGAATATGCCTGCCAGCATCAGCAGAGACTGACCTACATCTCTGTGCCAGTCATAAGAACTTCCTGTTGGTCATAGAACTTGCCTTGGTGTATTGAAACTAATCTTTAACACTTCCCAGCAGATATACCTGCCTTTAACATTAGAAACCACCAGCATTGCTGAATTTGCAAGGAGTAAGTCTGTGTCCTGAGAAAATGACAGTGAATCAGACAACAAAAAAAGAAAGGAAAAAAAAAAGAAACAATAAATAAATAAAAGAAATATTACTCCAGCAGAGTAAATCAGACTAAATCAGAGCTGAATGCCCTAATTTGAATAAGTTAGTCTATTTTCCTGATACTGTTTGAATATGAATACACATCTTTTTTAAAAGGACCGTACAAGTGACTGTCAGGATTTGAAAAAGAAGTTCCATGTAAGTGGTCGTCTGACCTTCAGACTTTGAAATCTGAAAGTGGTTACTCAGGAACATATCTCCAATTATTTAATAATTTCACATTCTACCATGTCTACCTACCAACTGTCACCCCAATATGACATGACACTCAAATCCAAATGCTCTTTATTAACTGAATCCACTGTCTTCTGCTCATATCTCTTCATTTTGTTCCTGGTCTTTCAACTCTTAGAATTTTCATCCCTGTTCTTTCCTAACTCCCTTAAGAACCCCCCTGAGCTCTTGTCAGTCTGCTATTACCTCCGTTTTTCCCTTTCCCATCCCATACCTGCCTTCCCGGACACAGCGAGGGCTCCTGCCTCGGCAAAGCCAGCACCTACTCGTGAGTGATGTTTGACTGCAAGACACAGTGCCCATGCTCACTCAGAGTGCAGTGAGGGCATCAGGGAGCTGCTGCTGACAATGGCACAACCCAGGCCCCCACTGATTTGTATTACCAGCAGGTTCAGATTGAGTTTTACACTTTCAAACAGCTGAAATTAGATAAGAAGAACAGTATTTGAGATACATAAATATTACACAAAAATGTGTATATAATGTTCCTCTGTCTTTTTTTTACAAAACCTCCACTCTCTGGTCCTTTGGAAGGCCATCAGCATCAGCGTAGTTCCCTGTTGTTTGCTACCTGACAGAATCTTTAGCTTTGCAGGGCCTTTGCACCTGTCATTTTCCTCCAGAAGCCAGCCGGTGTTCTTCCCAGGTAAAATTACAGTGCCAGCCTCAGTACCCTTAGATAGACTTCTATCACAAATGCACTCCTAATTGTAGGCTTTGCTATTTTATGTGCTTCCTAATAAGAGGAAATTCACTTTGTCCATGATTGTATTTCTAGAACATCTACCTTTGCATCTTTGCTTTGCAGATGCTAATGTAGTTTTTCTTGAATAAATATATGCTTATTAAGAAAAACTGTTTATTTTCCCCTAACTTCAGCACTATTCCAATGCTGTATTTCTCTTTCTTTGTTTTCATCTCAAACATTGGAAAAGGGCAGGTTATTGACTCCCTGGCTCCCCACTCACCTGTAAGTTCAGTGCTGGCATCACTGAATCCCTCCAAACTCCTTCTTGGCTTCCTTGTTGCTAAAAGCAAAGCTGTTTTTTAATGTCATCCTACCTGGACTTACTTAAATATTTGACCACCTATTCTGTTTTGAAAGTCTTTTCTTTTGACCTCAGCAACATCCCTGGCTCGTGTTGCCCCTGTTTCTGTCCAACTGGTTTCAAAGGCTCAATTCTTTCTCTGAACTCCGCATTCTCCTTGCTCTTCATGGTTAAATTTGTAGTCCTGCTAGCAACAGTAAAAACTAATCTGAATCTTTTTGCCAGTAACAAGAACTTTCTATTGGTTTTACAGTAACAAGTACCTGTGATAAGCCCTTATTCAAAAATTGATGGTTCCTAAACATGAATTGGAAGCTCCCTTTGATTTCTGGACCTGAATTCCTCTTGCAAACCTTACCTGTTATTCCCTGAGTCGATCTCTTTATCTTCCTGTTTGTCTCCTGTTCTTCTTCCTTGATTAACAAGATCATTATAATCTTAGGCCAAGAAGCCAAGAACCAAAGGAGACTCTCCAGTACATCAGGTCTCAGTACATTTTTATTAATCTTTCCAGTTTTCGTTTATACATTATGTAGTGTATAATCGGGGGAAAAGCCAGTATTTCTGAATGACTACTGATTTAAAGTAGGCTTCTTACTAGCCTTAATACATTCTAGCAAATATACCTAAAATGTCAGGGTTTGGAGCCAGCCAAATAGCTCAGTGGATTAAAATGCCTGCTTAGGCAGACACACCAGCTGAGGTTTCCATCACTAGTGTGCAGTGCTGGCCCCATCCATGGGGCGTGCTGAGATGGGGACTGAGACTGGGAGTTGTGGCACTTCCTGTAATCCCAGCTCTTTGGGTGGCTGAACACAAGAGAATCACTATGAGTCCAATCTATGTAGTGAGACCCTGTAGACCCTGTAAACCCTGCACTAAAGTAATACAAAGAAAAAATATTTGGAGTTTATGCTTGATAGAAGTAATTACATAGTTAAAAAAGATATCGAGAGAAATGAGAAAGGTGACATGGAAATTATCTTACAAAGTCACTAATGCAATGCAGTGTAGTTTTTTCAAGGATTGGACTTTTGAGAATATTTCCTAAGGAAAGGTTCATGAAAATATCCAATACATTTAATATTCTAAAATGACAATGCTCATTAATTGATATTTTCTTATAATTCTAACAATTTGTGCAGCCTTAAAACATGGTATGTTGCTGTCCCTTTGGTCTCCAGGTGAGACTGTCAGGCATGGATGGGGCCCATTCTCTTGCATGCTTTTTTTTAGATTTCTTAACCTTTTATAGGATGTTAACTACTCGCAAGGCCACACTTGCTGTCTCAGTCCCCTCTCACCACTGATACCCAATACCTGGCACTGCACCCTAGGGGCGGAGAGCTTTGCTCTGTGTCATACATCAACAGTCTTAGCTCTTGCATGATTGGTTGGCTCCCAGGTAGGCCAGTGAAGCAAGGTGCATGGTGAGAGAGCTGCTCATGGCTTGGCACACAGGACAGATAGGAATTAAGGAGAGAAGGAAGGAACCAGAGAGGAAGATAATTCCTTTTCGGGCCAGAATTCATCCCCTAACAGCAAATCAGCCACAAGCACTCATAATCAAATCACCTTTCAAAAATCCCTCCTTATGAGCATAAGCATAAGAGGAAGATAATGAGATAGATTCAGGGAACAACGTATAGGACTTGCAAAGGGAATTCAGGTCCAGAAGTTGAAAGGGAGCTTCCAATTAATATTTGGGAACCTTCAACTTTTGGATAAGGGTTTATCACAGAAAGTTGTTACTATAAGACCCATAGAAAGTTATTACTGGCAAAGAGATCCTGGGAAACATCTAGCTATATACCTGGGAAACACCTAACTGTAAACCACAACTAATAATGAGACTGGGCGTGGTAGCATGCACCTGTAATCCCAGCACTTGGGAGACTGCAAACAGGAGAACCACAAAGAGTCAGATCTACATAGTGAAACTCTGTAGATTCTGTAGACTCTTTCCTAAATACATAAAAAAAGAAAACTTACAAAAGAAAACTTGCAAGTAAAATTATCTTCTAACTATGTCAAATGAAGGGGTATTAGTTGTAGTTCAGTGGTAGAGTTCTTGCTTAGCATATGCATGGTATGTTTTCCAACAAAGAGAAAAAAATGAAATAATATTTTTTGCTTATCTCCAAAATCATGATGAAATCTGTATTGTCTACAGGTAGCTTAATTTGATCTTTTAGTTTTAAAAGATAGTACATATGTATATTGTGCACAGTCACGTGATAGGAATTTCCTCTCGTCTGTACCCTTTCATCCCCTAAACACAGCTCTGAATAACTGAGCATTTCTCTTTTTTGAAACAAAGTGGTTATTCTGCTCCAGCTCTTCTCAACCTCCTTTGATATTGGTTCTTTTCATTAAATGTAATATTCATTAAATTTAATTTCATTAAACGTAATTAATTAATTTCATTAAATGTAATATTAGTAAAAATAAATAAATGAAAAATAAATCATAGCTAATCATGATGCAATAAATCTTTACTTGACTATACATAATACAATGTATAAATATGTAAATTTGTTGTTTGCATATATTTACATATTTATATATGTAAATTTTAGTGCTCATTAATGGTTAGAATGCAAATAGGATACACAATTCTACAAATCATGTCTTCATTAAACATTCTTGCTTGACACATGAAACGTACAATCAAAGAATGATTGCACACAGTCCTCTAAACATTTAAAAATGCACCAGAGAGAGGAGAAATGGTAAATGATCATAAATATGTTTGTGTTTTCGATGACTGTAAATATCACCTGCTCTTGAAATTGAGAGATTAATTATTGTGACTGTCCTATTAACCTGTTTTGAAATAGTTTCATTGCTATTTATCTTTTTTCTCATTAAAATGAATACAAAAGAAAATAAATAAAAAATAAAAACAAAATAGGAGTAAATATTTAAAACATAAGAAACTTAAAACAATGTATATGTTTCAAAAACAAAAAATTGAAAGGAAGGCGATTGGAAGGTCCTCAGGTCCTCCCTTTTCTCTGCAGCCACTCTTCAGGTGTGTGCTCCTCCCGCAAACTGCACCTAAGCTGCTATATAAAACAGGAAAAGTATAACTGTTGGCAAAAGGCATTTCTCTAGAAGCATCATTTTTCTTGTAAGTGTAATTTCAAAATTAGGTTGTTGAAACATTATATAAGGTCAGTATCAGAATTTGTTATGTTTAAAATCAAGATACCTCTAATGAAAATACATTAGTTGAGGCAAAGAACCAAAATATGGCCAAAGTCTGTGTCCCAAGGCAGCAGTGCGTCAGCCTGCTTGTTCTCAGGGCCTACCAGTATCTGTGACGAGGAGCTACCACCTGTTGTTAGGTAACACATTAGAGTCAGTGAAAACACTAGCAATGTTTATCTTTCAAATATACATAAAATACAGTTCTAAAGCACAGCTGACTATAATACAGTTCTCCTAACAAATCAGCTTCCCTCCCTTGTAATCAGCGTGTTTGAAACTTTGTCCTAGATAAAAAACAATAACAATGTTCTCCCGGAGTTGCACGAAGTGATTTCCTACAGTGATGTCACAGTTGAATCCGCAGACAATGTGAAACAGATTAACTGTGACCACAGGAGTTTTTCTGGAAAGCCAGCTGATACACACATGTAAAACATGAAACACACACATATTTCAAACTGCAATTAAATGATTCTCAAATGCTATGTCACCAATAACTTAAACCTTTAAAGTGCACACACATTTTACAAAAGACATTTTTTTTTTAACCACGAAGATGGCAATGTAAGGAATTTCAGTACATAATTATTCCTGAGAAACTTACTAGGAAAATATTTTGGTGACAATCTTTTCTTTCTTTCCTTTATTTTTCTTTCCTGGGATAATGCCTCATTTGTTCTTTTGGAAGAGTTCTTCTTTTCATGTGTGCCAGGCTGTCTTTAGAGAAGATTGATGTCTGGTGTCACCGGTAGGAAGTGCAGCCCACCCGGCCCCACTGCAGGCTGCATCCTCCTCCTCCCGCCCTGCAGGACACCACACACTTAGGCAGCCAGCGCTGGCAGGGGGATGCCTTTAATGGAGGTCCATGAAGCCAGCAAAGCCTTGCCTGCAATGCTCAGACTCTTAGTGGCTGGATACTGAGCCACCGAAGAGACTAAAGGGAATAGGTGAACATACCAGCTGAAAGATACTATTGCTGCTATCTGCACAATGCTCAGAGCCACTCCAAATCTCCTCCACCATTTAGCTTTTATAGAAAATATCATCCTTGTAATAGCCTGGGAGAATCTATTTAAGCATACTTCGAAACTCATCATCCATTAGAAAAGTGTAAAAAGTAATGCCATAGTAATATCCTGGGGAGTAAATGGCTGAGCTGTTAAAAGGTTCAAGTTAACAACTTCTGACAGGGGCCAGGGAGATGGTTCAGTAGAATAAGCCCTTCCCTGGCAAGCACAAGGGCCTCATTTCAATCCCTGGTTTCCTCCCACCCCGGAAAAAAAAAAAAAAAACTTCTGACAATTGCCAGTTCTGCTAATAACTTACTGCTACTATGGACTATTGGACTGTATTGGATTATTCTGTTGAATTCAAGTAACTACAGTATTTGAACTGGAATCAAGTATGAAAGGGCCTTTAAAGACTTCTCCAAATACAGCTTTTCTAACAACAGTTGAACAACCATCTCTGACAAAACAAAACAAAAATGGGGATATAAAGGACCATTTTGTAGTGAAAAAATATATATATATATATGTAGTTATATACAAAATAATTAGGATAGCTATACAGCTACCTTCTAGTAGGTCAATGAGAAGAAAGGTATGTACTAATAGTGTTTAGACAAGGTATTCTGTCTCCATCTTGTCCTCTGAATAGCTACTATGAAGACAACTATATGTAATGTATTAATTATGGTAATGCCATAGTAATATCCTGGGGAGTAAATGGCTAAGCTGTTAAAAGTCTCAAGTTAACAACTTCTGACAGGGGCCAGGGGCCAGGGAGATGGTAACAGTCCTACTAACCCATTTTGAAACTGTTTTATTGCTATTTTTTTTCTCATTAAAGTAAATAAAATATGGGGTCAGGGAGATGGCTCAGTGGAATAAGCATTTCCCTGGCAAAAGCAAGAGTCTGAGTTCAGTCCCCAAAAATAAAATAAGAAAAAATAAAATAAAATAATTAAGAAAGAAACTCTTCTTGCAGAGAGAAAAGCTTATCAATTAATTGCATGGAAAATGGGAATTGTCAGTATGCATTAAGTAGTTTCCACAGTATAATAAGGTCCAACACTATGTCCACTCCTACAGTCAATAGGAAGCAACTGTCTGCAATATAAGCAACACAAAAAAAAATCATAAAAATCATGAGCGTAGGTCTTTAAGGACCATGGAGCTCCGCTTTGGGAGAAAGAACATTACCGAGGCAGCAAGACTCAGAAGCTGTGCTCATGGCAAAGCCAGGCAAAGTGTGCCTTGTTTTCATTTCACGTGCCAGTTAAGACACTGCATTTCATAAGGAACATGTGGCTATATTCATCATTCTGGATAGAAACAGGATGTGTGCCTTAGCCTTTTGCCTTCCTTTTATAGATTTGGAGTCCGATGGTGCAAACAATGGATCTTCTGATTGTCTCAGGTTATAGGTAGAGTCAAAGCCATCAAACCGACAGAAGACAGTGAATTTGTGGGGATTTGACCCCCTTTCTCTCTCTTATTAGTACTAAGTTGTAAGCAAAGGACCTAATGTTCTGAGTCTTCCATTGACATAAATTGCTATAGTTTAAATGTTGTGACACTACAAATCTCCTATGTTGAAATCTTTACTCAGAAAGTGATCAAATTAAGATGGGGACTATTTTGGAGATGGGGCCTTTGGAATATGGCTCAGTGATGAGAGAATGGGATTAGGCCCTTGACACCCGGCACCCCAGAGATCCCTCGGGCTTTCTTCCATGTGAGTTATGGTGAGAATGGCTGTGTGAAAACAGGAAGTGGGCCGGAGTCCATTCATGAGACACTGAATCTACTGTGATTTTGCACTTCCTCAGGCATTAGGCAGCCTTGGGAACTTAGAGAAATGAGTTTCTGTTGTTTATAAACTACTAAGTTGATGATACTTTTGTTATAGTAGTATGAATAGATTATATGAGTGATAGTTGAGTTGCAGGAAAAAATTCAAGCATAAGAACTGAAGTTGATCCTAGCAGAATCAATGATATCTCTAGTACATTCAAACTGTGTCTTCAGGGGCTGGGGAGATGGCTTAGTGAAATAAGTGGTTCCCTGGCAAGTGCAAGGGCTTGAGTTCAATCCCTGATTCTGAAAAAAAAAAAAACCTTGTGTTTTCAGTTTTTTACTTAGGCTTTGGCCAAGACATTAACTAACATAAATAAAATTCTGCATTTTGATTTGCACTTAATTTAGAAATGCTAAAACCCCATCATTAACAAAATGTATGAGAAGAGAATTAGCAAGATAATTTACACAATCAATGTCAAAGAGAAGACAAGGTAGTGTAAAGGAGAGACATAAGGATGACATAAATTAAGAGTTAAAATGTACAGGCAAGTATTTAGGATTTTTGTTGACAGTCTTTAAAATGTGTTGGCTCTTATTTTCACTGTTTTGTAAAAGAGGTTGAAAAAACTGCTTGTGAAGATCACAGATGCTAAATGCCAGAGTTAGAATTTCAGGGCAGACCAATCTGATCTCAGATCTGTCAGATTTCACTGAGTCCTGGCACAGGTATCTGACCTCTGCTCTGTGGGAGATACAAAACTGATTCTCAGGGTCTGCTTTTACCATTGTGTTTTTTTCAAATGGAAAGAAGATGATGGAATTTATATGAAAACTAAACAGTAAAATCTAATAAACCATTAGTGCCAGGGTAGTGAAATCAGCTTTGCTCTTAATGAAGTTTGATTAAAAAAAAAAAAAAAAGCTGAGGGCCAGCCAGATAGCTCAGTGAATTAAAGCATCTGCAAGCTGGCACATGGTCTGGGGGTTCAATCCAAGGGCCTGCTGTGCTGGCCCTGCCCCCAGGGTGCTCTGAGACAGCAATTGAGACTGGGCATGGTGGCGCCCCCCCCCCCGTAATCCCAGCAGTTGGGAAGATGTAAATAGGAGAATCACTGCAAATTCAATCTAGTAGTAAGATCCTGAACACCCTGTAGACCCTTTCCTACAAATACAGAAGAAAAAAAGACCTGAGACCTGAATGGTCAAGTAAAATCCTCGGAAAGGGTTGAAGTCTAAGCTCTTGCCAAATGTTAAAATGATTTCCTACAAAATAGCATTTTAACTTATTGAGTACAATTTTCTCTTTTTATCTCTCTCTGTAATACAAACTATTTGTTGCTGTTTGTAATAGATAGTAACACAATTAAGGTATTAGATGTACACATACATTTAATACTTTGTATATATAGTAGACAGAGGGTTTGCAGGAGAAAGAGTTTAACATAGGACACACAATTTATAAGATTATTTTATAGTGGTCACCCAAAAAGTCAAGAATAGAGCTGGGGCTTTAGCTCAGTAGAATAAGCACTTGCCTGGCAAGTGCAGGGTCCTGGGTTCAATCCCCAGTACCACACACACAAAAAAAAGTCAACAATAAAGGAGTGTGGAAGTCTGTCACTTGCTAAAGACTCAAAGAATCTAACTGAATGCCTAATCCCATGGCAATGTCCTGTCTGCATCCAGATGAAGATCTAAGGCCTATCACAAGGGCCCCCACAAGGCCAGCTAGAGGCCAAGAGCCTGTGACAGTGTCTCAGGCAGGTCTGTTTTAAGTTCTGTGCTGGATAGGCCCCATGTCAGTGGCAGAAGCTAGAAAGTCTGTGCCAGTGGGATGAAGGATCTGCACCAGCAGACTGAAGGATCTGCCCTGCAGCCAGGAAGCGATGCGCTAAGTAAGGAGATCTCCTGCACAGGGAGCCACAGCCATGCTCAGAGACGACAGGGTCCTGAGCTCCTCTAACAATGCTAACAACTGAGTTTGTATCAAGAGCCGGCCTGACAAGCCTCTGCAGGACCACCAGCCCCCTAAGAGCGCCTCTTCTGCAGTTATTTCTGTGTTGTTGGCAACAATCCTCCTGTGAGCCCTCCACATCCAGCACCACACTGGTTTAGTTCAGCTGAGAGCTGCAAACTGACTACCAGTTGGCAATCCCCAACATATGCACTGAAAAGTAAAGCCCCAGTTGGCTTGAAAAATACTTTATGTGAACTTTTAGGAATTATTACTAATGACTAAAGTCTACAAAGTATAAACAATAATGTTCTGTTTAAGAAAAGGAAAAATAGGACTCAGACATCCTTTGTTTTAAGTATAAAAAGGACCATATAAATCAACTCTCCGAATCTCCTTTTAGAAATATTACTGCTCAACTTCTTTTTCTAATTTGAATTTCCAATTTAGTTTGCATAACCACGAACTTAATTTGCTAAGGAATTTGACTACAATGTCACGAATTCTTCCTATTGCATCAACAAAAGAATTTTAATTTCTTTTTTGCCTTAATTAAATTTGCTCATTTTTTTTCCTCAAAATACACATGCTAATATCATGAAATTTTCACAAAAATGTATTCAATCATATTTTTAAAAAGGAAAAAGACAAGTCTGTCATTTTACTACTGGTTAGGACCTCTGTACATGTCCCAAAAGATGAAGATAGGGATAAAGTTTTCTTTCTTTCTTTTCTTTCTTTGTTTCTTTCTTTGTTTCTTT
>PVKA01026257.1:0-31920 GCA_004027165.1 Ctenomys sociabilis
TTTGCCTTTATATCTGTGTGTTACTAACATTTATTAAGAAATTGCTCCTTAAACATGTGTGTGTGATGTCTGTCTATCTATCTATCTATCTATCTATCTATCTATCTATCTATCTATCTATCTATCTATCTATCTATCTATCTATCTATCTATCTATCTATCTATCTATCCATCCATCCATCCATCCATCCATCCATCCATCCATCCATCCATCCATCCATCCATCCATCTATCTATCTATCTATCTATCTATCTATCTATCTATCTATCTATCTATCTATCTATCTATCTATATCTATATCTATCTATCACAGGGATCAGAAGATCCAGACTGTGGCTAAAGCAAGCTTGAACTAATGTGTGATTGAAAGTTCTCTGAATTAACTGCTATGTAGAATGTGGTATTTATTCCTGTACAATGCAAAGTAATGCTTTGGAGCTCATGCAGGGTATTGGTAATGTTCAGTACTTCCTGATGCTTAGACCTGACTGCACCATATGAAGCAGACCAGCTGGTGTCTGTGTTTTGGGTGGTTCTGTGAATGGAACCAGGGTCTCATGTGTGCTAGACAGGTGTTCTTCCACTGAACTACATTCCCAGCTCACTTGGTTTCCTTATTCTCTATTAAGTTCTACAAGACTCCCTCAGTGCTTGCACTGGAGTGAATCTTCAGTGCAGCCCCACTTCTGGTACATGCTTGGGAACAACAAGTCTTGGTGAAGGTTTGAAGGTTTAGTGACCCTGTTGACATTTACACACTTCTGTCCTCTCTGGCACCCCAGATGCGTTCAGTGGCTTGCTCCTCTCAAGCTGCTTTTTCCTCTTGTACTTTGGTGGTGAGCTTCTAACCTGGGACTCTACCACTTCTCCCAGTGGAGGAGAGTTCTCCAGCGCGTGAGGAGTGATCCTCGCCAGGGGATTAGTGCCCCGATGAGCTACAGCTGGCTTGCTGCTTGGACGGTGGAGCCCTGTAGATCCAGCGGGCAGGTCGCTGGAGGCCTGTTCTGGAAAGTTTTCTTTCTTCCTGGCTCCTTCAGTCATTCTCTCTCTGCCTCCTGGATGCCAGGCCCTGAGCAGCTCACCCCCACCAAGCCTCTCTTTTTCTTGGAACCAACAGGATCTTGACTGAAGTTCAACAAACTGTGAACCCAAACCACCATTTTCTCCCTTAAGGTGTGGGTGTTGTCCTAGCTACAAAAAAAGTGACCAAGACCTTTAGTCCCCTGACTTGTGTACCATCCATGTCCTTAGTGTCCCTTCTGGCCAGTGGCCATACAGTTAGAAATATTGATTGTGCTGCTTTAGCTGGCATTTTTAAGGATGAGGGCTTTGCCCTCTCTTTCAAATAAAGAACTACAAATGGCAAATAAATATATGAAAAAATGTTGAACATCATTGGTTATTCAAGAGATACAAATTAAAACAATGCTGACATACCATCTTATGTCAGAAAGAATAGCTATCTTCAAGAAGTCAACCAATAGCTAATATTGGAGAGGCTGTGGGGAAAATGTAATGCTTCTCCACTGTTGGTGGGAGTGCAGACTGGTACAATCACTATGGAAATCAGCGTGGAGGTTCCTCAAAAAGCCAGAAGTTGAGGTCTCATTCAAGTCCCTATTCCCCCGCTAGCTATTTTTCCAAAATAATTAAAAACGTTATAATGCAATGATATGTATATACCCATATTTATAACATTGTGAGTTGTCATAGCTAAATCTTGGAAACAACCCAAATGCCCCTCAACTGATGAATAGGTAAAAAGCTGTGGTATTTTTACACAATGAAGTATTAGCTATAAAAAGAGAAGTCTGAGACTTTAATACATAAAAGTATGGGTGCAACTAAGGACTGTATTGGTAAGTGAAATATTTCAGACCCACATCTGCAGACCTTGTAATGTCTCACTAGTGTGAGTACGTGGAAGAATAAATAAAATCTGAATGGTACAATCGATACTGTGAAAGAATCTGTCCAATGGGAAGAAAAACTGGGATGAAGGAAAGGAGAAAAGAAAGAAGGAAAAAATATATATATTTATGTATATATGCAGGATAGTTTGGATAAGTGTACTGCTCATCTATTGAAAGGACAAGTTATGGTTTAAAATTTATTTTTTATTCTTTTTAATTGCTCATGCCTTTTTTATTTATTTATTTATTTATTCATTTATTTATTTATTTATTTATTTATTGTCTTTTTTGAGACAGGGTCTCACTATGCAGTTCAGGCTGGCCTTAAGCTCACTTTGTAGCTCAGGCTGGTCTCGAACTCACAACAATCCTCCTGCCTCAGCCTCCCGAGTGCTGGGATTACAGGCATGCGCCACCATGCCCGGCTGCTCATGCCTTTTTTAAAAACAAATTTTGCAAGTGTTTACCTGGTAACCTAGACAACTAATTTGAACATAGCATCATACACTACATCCATTGCTGAATTCCTATTACTTTACTTAGTGAAGTTTTGTATTGTTTCTAATGGTTTTTTAAAGAATCATTTTGTATTCTTTAAAGACAAAAACCAACAACAACAGAAAAAGTGAGGCAAGTGTTAAAAGCTAGTGGATCTCACTTCCACATTAAATCCACAATAGTTTGTCTCCTGTTATCACAGGAATGGGCCGAAAACATTTTGCAGTGTATTGATTCATTGAATTTGTCCTGTTAATTTGTCTTGAAACTGTCTCATTGCTATTTGTTCTTCAATAATAATAATAATAATAATAATAATATTAATAATAATAAAAACGAAATGCAAATAGGCACACTTTAGTGGAAATTCGATTGGTGTTGTTTTTAGTGTTTGCACGTGGGATGAGGGCATTTCAAAATACTGTTATATTAAATAGCATTTTATTGCCAGATACAAAAGAGATTCTATTTTTCTTTTATTCTGAAATCTTTATTTATTTGAATGTTTAAATACTAAGATTGACAATTTGCGCTTCTTCTAAAAAGCATCTATTCATTTCACTTGTCCAGTTTTGATGGAGTTTTATTCTGGATGGTCTAATTTTTTTGAGTTCTTTTCATATTCCAGATACTACTAGTCCTCTGAGGAATAGCTGACAAAATCTACCCCTCTTTTTTTTTTTTTTTTGCAGTACTGGGGATTGAACTCAGGACATTGCACTTGCCAGGCAAGCGATTATTCTACTGAGCTGTCTCCCTAACCCTACCCTCTGATCTGTAGGTTTCCTTTTCTCTCTCTTGATTGTATCCTTTGCTGTGCAGGAGCTTTTAAATTTGATATGATTCCATTAGTTGATTATCAGTGCTATTTCTTGAACAATTTAGGTTCTGTTCAGAAAGTTCTTGCTGTGTCTATTTTCAGTCTTGCTTACATTATCTTCCAGCAGATTAACTGCTTCTGCTTCAGTATTTAGCTGTTTGAACAAACACATGGCTATGAAAAAAAATTTTAAATATTAAGAATGAATGCCATGATGTATAAGTAACTAGCCAAAGAGTGTGCTTAAGAGCATGTCTATAAAAAAGGCTTCTCGGGTAAACTTTAATAATATATGTTCTATTTCATGTGGATTGGAATGTGAAATTCTAGGAAACTGGTTAATTAAAACATGCCTAACACTTTGTACATCTGTATTTATATAACACATTGGAACAAATGCATTTGTAATGATTAAAGAGCAGCTCAGGAGTGCAGCTGATTTATGCCACTGAGAGAATTCCTAAAGATAAAACTTTGGATCCTGATTTGGGTTATCTCATATTTACATGATGAAAAGTAGAAAAATGGAGGAGATAGGTATTTTTTTGTCTCACACATCTTTATTTCCTCCTGCTTCATAGTAATTATTTTCTGGATTTATCTATTGAGTACCTACTATGTACATGATTTTGTGTCAAGTGCTCTAGATAACTCAAAATTAAATAAGAGGCACTTTACGCTGGTGACCAGGACATGCAACGTGACTGCCGGCTGTGACTGTGTAAACGTGAGGGCTGTGAGTGCTGAAGGCAAGTCTAGCCTGACAGGTTCACAGAGAGGCAGATTCTGTTGCTGTGAAGTGGAGGAAGAAGCATGAACCTATGCCTATCTTCAGGGGTTTAGAGCTTTGGGGACAGGACAGCAATGGCTGTGAAGGGCAGGGTGTAGGGCAGAACAGGATCCTGCGGGCCTTTCCTGCATGCTAGAGGTGTTGCCTCCCTTCCACAGCAGTGGACGAGCACCAGCGTTTGTAGAACAGCATGACAGGCAAGCTGATGATGTTGGATTCCTGATAGCTGAGTCGCCTGGAGTAGCAAATGGTGCTGTTGGGTTAGCGAGGGCACTATAGCCAAGATGTTAGTAGTTGCTATGGGGACTGGAAAGGAAGCACTTCGTAGTGAGTAAGAGGCCTGGCAAACTGCATGTGGCAAAGATGGGAAAACATTACAAATTTATCAGGCAGCCAATCAGCACCATTATACAACTTTCTGTGGTGACATTCAACACTCAAAGTGAAGAGAGTTGTGTTGATATTACTGATAATTGCTGATTTCATAGGCATATGTTTTGTTGTCCTCTTGGTTCCCCAAATGCCTCTAGTCATTCATCTTTCATTGCGATTTGCTACGGAGGCTAAAATGTGCTGGTGTGTCCTGAAGGGTGGGGGTGGAAATATTTTACCAAGAGCCTTTTTGACAAGAGACAAATGTTTCATTCAAATGCTGCATTTCGCATATTGGAAACTGTAATGAATTCCAGTGTACCCCTCTACCTAGTTCACAATGTCAGGCCAACCATGGTGGCACCTCAGGCTTTCCTTACAAAATTAAATTTAATGTTACACCCTCCAGTAGAATGATGCATAAATCAAGCCTTTGATTTGCATGGACTGTAGCGAGCAGCTCTGTTCTGGACAAATATAAACCCAACTCTGAATATTATGTCAGGGATAGGAACAAAGCAATCTAGGGCTTCTAATAAAAATCGGGTATCCAGTGTAATTCATGCTGGTATTACATGGCTCTGTGTCAAGCTTGCTATTAAAACTCTTGTTTTACCTTCCTTTTTTCATTTCAAAAGAAAATGTTTTTCTTGACCTTCCTGTATTCAGAAAACCAGTGTGCAGCCCGACCAGTGCTATTTATAAACTGGTGTCTACAAGAGACAACTAGGGTGTATTTATTTCCTTCCCCATCTATCCTCATCCAAGATAGAGTAGGGGATGGGGTACATATGTGCAATCAAGTGGGAAGAGACCAAACAAATGCCACGGAATAAAATACCCCAAGCAGACTGGATACTCACAAATGTTCTACCTCTAGCCACAGTCCCTGGGAGAATGCTAAGGACTGATTCAGAACAGACAGCCTTTGAAAAGGGCTTGATTGCCAAACTTAATGCACATTTGGACTCAGTGCATGCATCCAGTTCAGGAAAACTGAGCCTAAATATGCATCATGCGGTCTTGTTCCTGGCCTCCAGCACATGCTGAGTTATAACTCTCTTCACTCAGATTTTCCCCATCACAGAGGATCTGAGCTAGGTTTTCAGACTACAAGTAAAATCACTGTGATCCAAAATTAGGGAAGCTTTGAGATAAGGAATGCTTTTAGAAATGCAAAATGAACCTCTTCAGATTCCCCAAAGAACTGAAATAGACACAGTCTGGCACATCTACTTCACACCAAGGCTCTGCATATTTATTCTGGAAGGAGGCAAGGTCTACACACAGCTTTCCCCTCAAGCCAAGGACTTTCTCATGAAGCCAGCCACAGTTGCCCAGAACACATAGTCAGGTGAGAATGTGACCTTGGGAACTCTTGCTGTCTGCAGTGTAATTTCTCTCAGCTGTATAGGAGCATCTGTGAGAATTTGGAATGCTCCAGTATCTGAATAGGTGAAAGATAGCATGTGAAAAACGAATTTATGATATCTTAAGGAGAGCAAATTAGGATTCATTCATTCATTTGTGAACGGAATATACACATGAATATTATTAAATGGTCATGTTAGTCACTGTGCTCAGTAGTATGAGAATAGTAAAATGAATTTCAAGAAATTTACTTTCAGAGTTAAGGTATATCAGATTTGATGAAATATTGTACAAATTAAAAGTTTCTGTCTTAAGATACATATGTGTGGAAGAAAGAAGCATCATTTCTAATTGAAGGAAACTAGAGAAGGCTGAGTGAGCAGGATTTGGCTATGTGGAATGGAGACAGGAGGGGGAACTCAGGGAGGGGCAGGGCACAGGGAAATTCTGGGACCGTGGAACCCCATGCATGGGTTATGGACAAGGAGTAATGGCTAGGTTCAGTATCTTGCTAGTAAGTGAATGAATCCAAGTGGAGAGAGATGAAACTGGAGAGGTGGAGGGGTAAGGGAGACCTTTGAACACTAGATTAGATAGTTTTGAGGGTGAATATTCAGTGAGACAGAACAGTAAGGACTAGGGGGCATTTCAATGACATGAGCAAATCTGTGCTTTTAGAAGCCTAATACTGTCAGAGCATAGAAAATAGGTTGAGGAGTAGAGATGAGCATGAAGGAGATTGGTGAGTTTTGGAAAGAAGAGAGAACAGCCTCAAAGAGGAGTGTGGCAGTGGGAACGGCAGAAAGGAAGTAGACATTATGCAGGTGGCACCAAAACCTGGCCACAGAGTGAGACGGAGGAGGGTCAAGGGCAATGCTGAGGTTCTGGATGGCTGGGCCAAAGAAACACACGAGTTAACAGCAACAGGTTAAAGAACTTTCCTTTTTCTTAAAAATATGTTATTATGTCAATATATTGATCAGTGTTACCCACCCAACATATTATTTTGGAATTTTGTTTTTTGTTTCTTTTTCTTTAAAATAAAAATAAAAAAACATATTATTATGAAACAGTGTGATGTAGGTGCCTTATATCTTTTACCTAAGGGTCAAAATGCAATTTAACACACTTGTTCTTATAAGATCCATATTGCATATACTATAACTTGGATAAAGTTGAGTAACTTCACTTGGACTTAGGAGAAATAAAACATTTCCAAATGGTAGCTGTGGGTGTAAAACCGGCATAGTTTTTTGGTATCTATCATCCTGATTATCCCACTAATATTTCTAGAAATCATTTTGGAGAGCCAGAATTTCACAAGCCCTAAAATGAGCAAATGGTGAATTTCAGGTACATTGACTTTGTCGATGATGAGTTAAAGACTCGTGTTGGAATAGAAGAGCATCGAGTCCAATCCAAGTTTATTTTGAATGCACAGTCAGTCCGCTTCATGGATAAGGTGTTCTCTAATTGCCTGAAACACCGGGCTGGCTGGTCTCTAAGCCAGCCTGTCAATACCCATTCTGTACACAGAAAACAAGGGCACCCCCATGGCCCACTCTTAGGCCAAGTGATTAACTGTGCATTGGTCATTTAGTGTAATAAATGTGAAGTCTGAGCAACTGAGTGCTGCCCCAGGCCTCCTGCTGTGGCAATACATGCCCTCCCACCTTGGCAGGCATAGTGCAGGCCCAAGGAATTTGTCTCAAAGCCTAGAAAACAATGAGCACTCTTACAGTACAGCAGATTGCATGCTCCTACCAGCCAGGCAATGTAGAATACACTATGATCACTGCCCTCTCAGTTTGAAAGAAATCTATTTTAATGGGAAACAAAAGTGGACCCTTTATTGATTATTAAGATCTCATTTTTCTGACATTTGATGTGTTCCCAGTTTATAAGAGGAACGAAGTACTATTTTGAACTTCCATTCCCTGGTTTTAGAAATCAGAGAAAGAAGGAGAGCCTTAATAAAAGAATCTATTTATCACTAAGCAGTTACACTGAAGGCATTGCTTTTTTGTTATCATGTCTCAGCCAATTAAAGAAATGGGTAACATTTTAATATGTCCACTTTTGACTTTGTTGATGTATTAAGCCAACAAAATAGCTAGCATAGTCTGGTTATTAATTCTAGTTAATGTCTCAGCATAGAGTATTTGATCCAGGTTATTGCTGCTGTAAAAGAGATGTGGCATCATGTAAAATTTGGCAACTGTTTGATCAAATTAAACTTCATCATTTGGGGCAGGGTATATTGAAATCAATGTCCTCCCATGTCTGCTTGCCATCCCCAGAAATTTGCCGCTGACCTGCATTAAATAGTTGTGGTTCTTAGGCTGTTTAAGCCTGATTAAGGTGTTTGTTATGCATTTGTTGGTACACTGTGGTGCATGGTGTCAATCCCTAACTGTCATCATCGTGATTAAAAAGGGTAGAAGAGAGTGACCCTGATGTGGAGAAGTTGCAATAAATAATAAGAATGCCATGAACTTCTACTCCAATCACTGAGTTTAGGCAAAGTGAATAAAAACCTTTGCAAGATCTTTAACCAAGAAAGTTGCTAAGCAGATAATGCTAGATTTTCTTATTAATAATTGCTTTCCATTGTCCAGCTATTGCTAGAAGACCTTGTTATGAATACAAATGAGAAGAATGTAGTTAAATTTAGAGAAACACCCCATCCAGGTAATGGTTGGTGTATTTTTTAATTTAGTGACCATTTATGCTATGGAAGGCAATCCAATTAAAACTTTAGCAATGAAACTGGCTGTATGGCTGGACTACAAATTTCATAAGCCCTTATAAAAACGTGTTCATTGTCTCTTTGTTTACAAGTACTAAGAATGGGCCAATTGACAGCAATTAAAACATTTCTTATCTCGAGAGCTGCAAAGACCAGCAGTGTAATATCAAACAGCCAGCGTGTCTGACTTATTCAAAGAGCTGTCTGAGATACTCTCCCTCTGTTGAAGCCTACTTTTCCATACTCCAAAAATTTCTGTACAGATTTAATGCAATCCCTATCAAACTGCCACCAACATACCTCCCAGATATAGAGAAATCAATCCTAAAATTTATTTGGAACCACAAATGACCTAGAACAGCAAAGGCAATCTTGGCCAATCAAGACAAGGCAGGAGGCATCACAATTCCTGATTTGAAATTATACTACAAAGCCACTGTGATAAAATCAACATGGTATTGGCAACAAAATAGACCTGAGGATCAGTGGAACAGATTAGAAGATGCAGAGGCATCTACGAAAACGCTCAGCCATCTTATCTTTGACAAAGGTGCTATACAAGCTCGCTGGAAGAAAGATAGCCTCTTTAACAAATGGTGCTGGAAAACATGGTTTTGTACATGCCGAAAATTAAAAATTGACCCAGCTCTATCAGCATGCACTAAGTTAAAGTCAAAATGGATTAAAGATCTAAACGTTAAAGCAGAAACTCTCAATCTCCTGGAAGAGAAAGTAGGAGGAACTCTTGAAGGCATAGGGGTAGGTAAAGAGTTCATGAACAAACATATATTCGCACGGGAAGCTCTTGAAAGAATCAACAAATGGGATCAACTCTTCTTAAAGAGCTTCTGCATATCAAAAGAAATTGTCAACAGAGTGAAAAGACAACCCACAAACTTTGAAAAAATCCTAATAAGCAATCAGACAGAGGACTACTGTCTAGAATATATAAAGAACTAAGATATAACAGGGCCCTCAAATTTAAAGAACCAATTCAGAAATGGGCATCTGAGATGAATACACACTTCTCAGAGGATGAAATTAAAGAAGCGAACAAATATATGAAAAATGCTCCACATCGCTAGCCATTCATGAAATGCAAATAAAAACAACACTGAGATATCATCTCACTCCAGAAAGAATGGCTATCATAAGGAAATCAACCAATACTTTTTAGCAGTGATGAATAACAACACTAGGTTAACAATAGCGATAAAAAAATGTTAATTACTAACTTCTACTAAAAATCCTCCATGACACAGGCACTGGGCTGAACACGGTGCTTGAATTACTTTTTTACTTCTAACATCAACAATCCTGGTTGATAGCATCATTACTTGTTTTTCAAAAACAGGGACAAGGTTAAGTAACACGCCCTGCATAACACGTGATGGTTTGGCCTTCCATTTAGGCAGTCTGACTCTTGTTCCTCGTCCTCCCTCCAACATGTTGTGATTCCTTTCTAAATGCAATGCATGCAGACGACTTTTAAAAAGTGATTGTTGTTTAATTGTGTCAGCCTTCTTTTTTATTTAGAAGATTGCTAAAGTCATGATGTTTATAAAATAATTATTGTTTATCCATTTATGAAATATTTATGAAGTATCTGCTACCTGACTGGCATTACTGATGTTAAGGAAATGAAAGATAAGATAGGGTTCTTGACTTTAGAAAATCTTGTGTCAACTGAGTTAACTTAAATGAAGGTACAACTATGTTCATATGTCTTTATGCTTTTCATATGCTAAAAAGCCACTAATGTAGATTTTCATGCCATGAACTCTAGAGTTTAGTTTATTATTTTTCCAAAGTGGAAGTACTTTCTTTTTTTTGGTGGAGCCTGGGATTGAACTCAGGCCCTTGCGCTTCCCAGGGAAGCGCTTATTGCACTGAGCCATCTCCCCAGCCCCGAAATCTTTCATATTCATTGTCCAATAACAGCCACTATTAATATCTTTGTACATTGCTAACTTCATTCAAGCCTTTTTTCATTTTTATGGAAACTGAGATATTATGTCTTCAGTGTTTTATAACCTGCCCAATATACCTACCTACTAATGGTACCAGGTGAAAGGTACCTTTTGTTGAGTTAAAAAATAAAAATTTAGGAAATCAATCAATTCTGCATAGAATTTTATTTAAGCATGCTTTATTTTGCCAATTCCCTCTGATGGCCATTTAAACTGTTTCTAGTATTTGCAGTTTTATAAGCAACTTTTGCCAAACACTTGTACATAATTCTCTTCATTGTCCTTGGTCCCCAAAGAGTAATTGCCAGGAATGGATTTTCCAAGCCAGAGGCCAGGCTCACCTTTTTAAAGGTCTTTGATAAAAATCTGCAAATTATTTTCTAGACAGCTTTTTTGTAATTTTCTCTCTTATTAATATTAAGCATTAAAAATATTAAGTGAAATGGCTCACTTTCAATGCTCATGATGGTCAATAAGATGAAAATAATGGCTAACATTTATATGGGATTTGATCAGAACAAAGCGTTTTAAAATATGTTATTTCAGGTCAGTAAGGTCAGTTTATTATCCTCAATGGATGTCCAAGGAAGTCAGTGTTTCCAAAGACAAGACTGTTCTCTGGCTCTGGCTCTCCTAGGGGTGACCTCCCGCTGCTTAGCACAGAGATCTGTGCAGCCCTCCCCCACTGTTCCTTCCAGCTGCTCCTCACAGAGGTCTAACTGCCCCAGCAGCAAGCCTCTACCCCCACTGGGGTGACTCTGGAACTGCATCTCCAGCCAGCAAGGAATTGAGCTCAGAGTAACTCTCCACCGCTGACTCCAGGCTCGCCCTCATCTTCTGTCACGAAGACTAATGAATCAGAGATGATTATGGTGGTAAAAATCCAAATGCAGATTTTTGCTGTCCTTACTAATGAGAGAAAAATATAGTAGACCATTGGCCTAAAGGCTCCAGATACGATTCCTTTGTAACTTAGAGTGCATTAAAAAAGCTTCAGTCAGCAAGATAAGTTAATTTTTTTATGACCTTTATAAACTCTTTTAGCCTGTATCTCGGGAGCTTCTCTTAAAGATTAAATTTTTAAAAATCCTTTTAGCTCAGGCTGAAACAGCAACTGAATTTTTTTTTTTTTTTTGCTTTGAAGGCTATATCCAAAATCTATAAAGATATTCTGTTCATGACAATTATTGTCAAAGTAATGATTAGCTAACATGTCATTTTTAGTTCTTACCATTCTTGCCTCTGCAATATTAATCCAATAAAGCTCACCTCTTCTTAATGTAAAAGTTGCATAAAGGATGCATCGTTCCCAGTTGACTTTGCCTACCTTTGCAAATTCTTGAAAAAGCAAATTGAATTGTCACTGGAGGCACTTCTTTTATGTGACTATTGGGTCAAAGTGGGGGTGGGAGGCATAGATATCATAATTTTATTAAAAGGAAAATAAATCTCCATCTAAGAACTACCATGTTATATTATATATAACTGAGGCCATAGGCTTTGCTAAACCATATGGCATGGTTTCCCCATGTGATGGGTATAATTCAGCTGGGGGAAGAATGTTCAAGGCATATGAAGTGTTCCTCAACGATGGCATCAGAGATGTAATTTGTCACATGGAGTGTGCATTTTTTCTCACCTCTGTGGATGTAGGGTATCAGTTACTTTCAAGCACTGTGCTTTTGACTGGCTTGATTGGTGACTACAGGACCCATCATCCTAGGCATCTGTCACTACGTCTATTATATACAACCTACTGACCCAGAAAATCTGTGTTGACACAATTGAGTTCCGTATAAGATTCATTCAGCATTTATTTTATTTCTGACATTCACCTATAAGGCCCTATAGAAACTCAGCCTGAACATCACTATGTAAGAGAAATAGCCCTTTAGAAAAAGTGCAGACCCCACAGTGCAGGGCTGAAGCAGAGCTGGAGTCCTTTACATAATGATTCTCTGCAGTAGCTGGATTTGCTAGGGTGTCTATGCGCTTTGGTGCCTTCTACTCTGAGGATACATATGAGCTGTGTGAGAGACCTGGGAAGCAACCACACTGTAATAATAATAGTAATAATAACACTAACCAAAGAAAAATAAGAAAGAAAAACAAGAAAGACCTATTTTTGCACTGTCAAACTTTACTCTGGGCTAATTTGTAAACTATGTTCCATGTTTTCTTCTGCAGTTCCCTCTTGGAACCCTTCTTCTTGGGTACCAGAAAGTATCTTTATGTGAAACTAACATATGAGAGCCACAGGCTTTAAATAGGTGCGTGACAGTTATCTATGACTTTCCGTGTACATCTCCCTGCTACCTCATTATATAGAAAGGGTACATGATTTTTTAAGGCATATAGATAATTAGTTGCCAGACTCAGAATTCAACTTCAATTGTTTATCTTTAAATATATTGACATCTTCCTGTGTGCTCTACGATCTAATGATCTGCCTTGATCATGAATCATCCTGTGGATTTTGCTGAGAAATGAGCAAAGGGAGAGAATAAGGAGGGGGGTCTATATGAAATTGCAGGGGTGGCCTTTGCTTACTGAATTCAACTGTCTAAGAAGATTAAATTATTTACCATTTAATCTTATGTGTTGCAAGATTTCAGCCTGTGCTGAAAATAATGTATAATTAGATAGAGTTAATATTTTTTGTTGGCTTTCTGCTTGGTAATATCAATATTGTCTTTTCATTTCTAGCAACATGACGGAAATATGCATGAGCCACATTTTCTAGAGAAATTTCCTTTTTGGTTTGACTTAGGATGATAAGACGTTTTATTGATCATATACATGACTGGACGGGGGTGCTTGAAGTGAATATTGTCTGTAAATTTATTCTGCTTCTACTAAATGTTTTTTGTACCCCATGGCAACGTAGGTAGAAGAAGCAGCTGGCTCTGTCCATGATGAAACACTTCCAGGGTTCCTGGAGCTGGCTTTTGCTATAGAGCCACCAGGAACGATCTGAAGATCATTATTTACTAGAAATAAAGGAACAAGGCAGAAATCGATTACTTCAACCCGAGATTTATGTTCCCATTGCTCTCTATGTACATCTCTATTTGTCCTAACTTCGCAGGGAGGATATTTAATACATAATGGAAGGAGCCTGTTGCTTTTGATTTATTTTTTGTTTATTATTTTTGGCATTCCATAGAGAAATTCTTGAAATCAATACTGTCTCTCTGTGTGTGTGTGTGTGTGTGTGTGTGTCTGCATCCTGGGCATAGTGTAGCTCTAAAGGTTCTGAAGGGATGAAAATAACTTTCTTTGCCTTCTAAGCTCTCTTTTAATATATCAAATTATATCACTTGCTCTGAGAGTAGAGGTGACTTTCCTTGTATGTTTTACATGACATTATAAGCCCAGATATGAAAGCTAATTTAATTATGGCAATGACAAAAATAATACTTTGTAGTATTTATAGTTTTTAGGCTATTCCTCCCCCTCCAGACCCTAGCTAATGTTGTCCTGGTGATGGATTGGTAAATTAAGTTCATGTAATTCATAAAAGTAAAAGGTGCTGTGAAAATTTAAACTTATTTCAGATAAATAAAAAGATGTTTGGTAGACAGATAAGACAGATCCCATCTTTGATGACTTTGTTATTAAGTGTTGAAGGTGTTTTTAAAAGGCAAGTAGAGAGATAACACTAATTTTTAAGAAAAGTTAAATAAAGTTGAAAAGAAAGGATGTACGTTTGATACTACATGAATTTCTAATTTAGACAAAAAGTCAGGACAGAATGCAAAGAGAATGACTATTATGAGATTATCCAATGCTATTTTATGTTATGGGACTATAGACAGCTGAACCAGAATACTTTTAGGGACTCTTGATAAAGCCCGATATGTTGTTGGACCAAATAGTTTCCTTTGAAAACATTGAGGAGATATAGTTAAAACAGCTCAGATGAACGTTCAATTCGTATCAGTACCAAGTAGTAGTTTGGTCAAGGATTGACACTGCAATTTTACAAACAGAGAAACAGAGCCAGAGAAACCTGCTTGAAAGATTAAACAGCAGAAGCAGACTCAGGAGTGGTGTCTTGTCACTTTCCCTCTACGGAGACACAATTTCCGACACTTGGAATCGAAAGGAGACATTCTGCTTGTGCTGCCTTCCAATTGGTGGGATGCAGAGGCTTGGGTGCAGGGAAGCTGCGCACCTCCTGGGAGCCCTGAAGCTGGGAGAGAAAGGCGAGCCGGGGAGGAAGACCGCGCTGGCAGGTCCCGCCCACAGCGATCTCCTCTTCCTCGCTGCCCTCGCCTCCAGCCACATGTCAGCCCTAAGCCCCACAATCCTCTCACCTCCAGAAGCCTTGCCTATGAGCAACAAAGGTTCTTGGGTGACATTTTGATAGAAACCTGGCATAACAAGTGGAAATTAGCAGTGGGCACGGACACATATATTTTCTTTTGAATTAAAGTTTAGATGTAAAGTAATAGATTTCATAGTAAAACCCAACTCAGAATGCTCTAATGGATTTAGCAGCCACATGATCTAAAGGAAGAATCAGTGTGCACTTGCTGAATGGCCCTGAACTGATCCTGATTTGATCTTTTTGTTTTTGTTTTTGTTTTTTGTCTTTTTTGAGACAGGGTCTCACTATGCAGTTCAGGCTGGCCTTAAGCTCACTTTGTAGCTCAGGCTGGTCTCGAACTCACAACAATCCTCCTGCCTCAGCCTCCCAAGTGCTGGGATTACAGGCCTGCGCCACCATGCCCGACTCTGATTTGATCTTTTAATGGTGCTGATTTTTGGATTTAGTCTGCCTTTTAATGGCGTTATCTTCCACCTCCAGGCAGTGGGTCTTAATTAAAATACTATCACATGGTATCTTCATTATATCTTTTTTTTTTTTTTTTTTTTTTTTTTTTTTTTTTTTTGAGACAGGGTCTTACTATGCAGTTCAGGCTGGCCTTAAGCTCACTCTGTAGATCAGGCTGGTCTCGAACTCACAACAATCCTCCTGCCTCAGCCTCCCGAGTGCTGGGATTATAGGCCTGCGCCACCACGCCCGGCTCTTGTTTATATCTAAGATGAAAATGTCTTGGCTTCAAAATTAGGGTTACTAAATACTAAAGACAAAAGAGAAATAAAGAACACATCAAGAGTCCGTATTAAAAGTTGCTTCAGTTTTTATTTTTCATTAGCAATGTTTTCAGTACATGATGGTTGCATCCCTTGTGGAGAGCTGGTGTGCAAACAGAACACGTTCCATGCTTTACTCGTTCTCTTCTCTCCCCCTCTACCACCATCTCTTCATCTCTTGGTTCCCTTCCCTGTTGTAAAAGATACATCTTTCTCATTATTTATCTTTTATGTACTCTTTATTTATATTTTGAATTTCTTACATAAAAGAAACCATGTGCTATTGAAGCATCTGTGTCTGATTTATTTCACTTAACATGATGGTTCCAAGGTGCATCCGTTTTCTCACAAAAGACTCAACTGTATTTCTCTTCATGGTGGAGTAGTGCTTCATTGTGTGTAAACTGCACATTTCAGTGGTCAGCTTGGCACGGGACTGGTACGGCTTGCAGTACCAGGGACAGAACCTGGGGTCCTTGTGCTTGCCAGACAGGCCCTTAGACCTCTGAGCTATCTCTCTGGCCCCCAAACAGGCATTTCAAAAGAATAAGCACTAGTGTTGGTAGGTGGGGGTGGAAGAGGTAGTCCACCCCAGATAGCAAAGTTTTTGGGTGACATTGTTGGCCAAAAGTGAAATTATATTGTAGCAATTTACTCTATTCCTATATTTTGGAGAGCAACAAATTGAAAGGCTTCTCTGAGTGGCAGAAAGTCTAGCTATAGCACTGAGAATAAGGTTTTAATCCTATCATAGATAGTTTATTCACAGGTCTTAGATTTTTGCCTAAATATACACTTTGTCTTCTGAGCTGACTATAGAATTGGAGTGGTTCAAATTTCCCTGGGAAAATATTAGCTATAAAATTTAAGAAGATAAAATCTTGAAAAATAACTTCTTCAGGGGTGCAATTCCTAGAAAAAGAAGAGAGCAGAAAGGGAGTGAGGAGACTTTTATGGAAATTGAGGTAGTGTCTGAAGAGAAGCCTTTGCAGTTCTCAACATACTTTAAATTACCTTCAGATTACTTATAATATCTAATACAACATGAACACCCTGTAAACAGTTATCATGTCATGTTGCTTATGGAATGATGACAGGAGAGATGTCTGCATGTGTCCAGGACAGATGCAATATTTTTTTTTCGACCCTGTGGTTGGTCGAACCCATGGTGCAGAGTGAGTGAATATACGGAGCAGACTCTTAACTGGTCACCTGCCTATCCATAATTGTGTGGCTGGGCCAGAACTGTGCATTGCTTTGTGTGGGCTCAAAACATAATGACTATCTGCATTTGCCATGTATTTATCAAGGTGACTCTTATTTGAATATTATCTATTATTTTAGCCATGCTGTTTCTTATCTAACACTATCAGTATTATTTTAAGATTACCAAAAAGTTAGTGTACTTTTATGGGAGGGGAAGTGGACTTGTATTCCTTTATTAAGATTCAGGAAAGAATTGATTGACCTGTTGATTCACTTAATTTTGACAATTGCAATGGAAATAATGAATTTTGAAACTGTTTGCTTTCCCACTAAAATCAAGGAGTTAAAGAAGCAAAAGCCTGGGACATGAACATGTTGGGCCTTAGGCTGCCAGTTTAGTTACAGCTCTCCTACTGGTCCAGGTCACAGCCACAACTCTGCAGTCGATCAGTCCTCACCTTGGTGGCTCCCACTGAGGCAGCACCCACTGTTTATATTTGCTTTACCATGTACAAGTCTTAGAAGTTTGTTTAATATCTTTATTTCGAGAGATATTCTTTATATATGATGCTTTTAAAAAATAAATATTATTAAAATGCATAGCCACCAAATACTAAATGTTTACCAAGTGCTATCCACTGCAGAAAGCATGTTAAGTAGGGTGTATAGATATTATTCTCCCCACCTTATGGATTAGGAATTAAGCCTTCAGCTCCCACAGCAAGTAGGTGGGAGAGCAGGGGTCTGCGTCCAGCGGGTGGTGCTACTTTTGACCTTCAGCTCTGCTTGGACTGATCGTGCATTAGTCCTGATCACTTTTCAGTGGTGGTGCATGGCTTGTGATTATTCTGCCCTCAAATTTGGTGCAGTCATATCTGTAGGTACAATAAGTAATTGCTAAGCTGCCCAGACCTCTCCATTAATCTTAATAAATGAAATGCTTATTAATAATACCTTAAATACCTTATTACTTTTTGAAATGTCAAACTAAGCTAAGAATAATGGTATATTATAGCATATGTTAAAGTAGGCTGGAAGTCAAATTCCAAATCCAAAGCAATCATATTTTTAAAGAACAAAATAACTGCTAATGTCTTCTTCAGCAAATAGGAAATACAAAATTTTTTCTTCAGTTGTTACATATGGTGCTGTATTTAAGATTTTATCCAACATAGAGTGACTCTTTTTATTTTTAAAATTGTTATCATTTTCTAATCTTCTATTTATTTGGTATAGGGTCTCCCTATGCAGCTCAGACTTATAGTGATCCTCTTGTTTCAGCCTCCCCAGCGCTGGGATTACAGGTGTGTGCCACAGTGCCTGGTCTTGGTGGCCAGCACAGTGCACTCACACAGCGTACAGTACCAGGGATTGAATTTGGGTCCTCATGCTTGCCAGGCAGGTGGACTGCTGAGCTATCTCCCTAGCTGGGTGACTCTTTTTAAAAGACAATTCTCCAATATAGGTTGGAATAGTGGGCACCACCATTCCCCCTTCTTGACATGAAGCTAGCTTAGCTGCCCCTGTGCTCCATGAACCCATCATTTCATCAGCTGGATTAGATTTTGCTTGAAAGAAGTTCAAAGATTTTAGAGAAAGTGAAACTGGTACAAAGACAAGTAGCTGGAAATGGAGAATTTATGAAGGTATTGACTTAAAAAATATGTCTCCTGTGTGTGTTTGAGAGATGAGGATGTATTTGGAGGAAAATAAGCCAAATGCACCAAACACAACTGAAGCCTCACTAGGCAATGAAAGGCTCTAAAGAAAAAAATGCTCACCAGTGCTATAATGAGAACACACCCCACATGGTGCTGCATGCCACCTCCTGGGTCCTCCTTTGAGCCAGGTACTCAGGTTCTGAAAAGTGCACCAGGAGAATCTTGCATATCTTAGTCATACAATCAAAGAAGAGCTGTCCTGACTTTACACAAGCTCAGTGCACAATATCTTCTGAATAAACATCAAGATCTTCTAAGACATGAAAATATCTACTTGCATTCTCTTTGTTCCTCATGCCCTATGACCCATGGGCATTACCTTTGTCCTGCTCCCAGCTCAGCTTGTCAATGTACGACAGTCATAGGGACAAAGGGCCTGGGCTCTAAACCTCTGGAGCTCCAGCAGTTGTACGGTACTTCAGCAGTGTGTGTCAGAGAGGGAGTGAGCTCCCTTCTCATGGGGACACTTGATCAGCCTGTCAGAATGTCTGTCCTTTTGGACTATGTTGTACCAGCTCTGAAAACACTGGATCTCAATATTTATCAGTAACAATTTCAGCTGACAGCTTTCTGGAAGAGTAGGAGTCCACTGAAGCCTAATAATGCAGCCCATAAGGGTTTGCTCTAGGGCTGGGATCAATGTCTTCAGCAGAACTTGTGGGATGCCACTAAGCCTGGTGAGCTACTCAGCAACTTCCTTTGGATCTCATCAGTTATGGTTAATAGGTCTTTCCTGCCATAGGGAGAGGTTCCCAGCCAAGCTGTGTTCTGCTGTGCTGCCCTAAGGTGTATGTGGAACAGAAAACCAAACACCTCGTTACTGCTGCTGTGGTCCCCAAGCAAGGTGTCCTGAGCCCTGTTGCCTATCTGTGGATTCTTTTGTTGAGTCTTTGCTCAAGTGAATTTGAGAATCTTGCAGAAGTAATAATTTTGTCCATGAAACATTTCACATTCCTGTGTGTTTAAAAACTATAGAATGAACATATATGTTATTTAGAAGAGTATGGCTGCTAAAATTGTCCCTGGGCATGGCCAGAACCTTGTGGTAGAAGGGAAATAGTGATGTGATGGGTGGGGGTTGGCTCTAACTTTGGGGTCCTGCAAATCTGGGATGCACAGCTCTGAGTCACCTCAGTCCAGATCAGCGAGGTGCTGCCCTTTGTGCGGACATGGTGTCTATGCCACTCACTCCTGCTCTCTCCCTGAGAGGCTGGTCTCAGACTGGCTCTTGGGGAGTCACTGATGAGATCTAGCTTCTGGGCGAGGAGTCTTGGTTACTCACAGAGGAGCACTGTCACTTCTATCATTTACTCTAGCAAGATAAAGTCACAAGTCACTTGACAGCTGGGACACCTCCTGGGAAGTGTATCATTTGGTGGTGTCACTTAAAACCTAATGCTGTGTATAAACTAAGAAATGGCAATGTCACTAGGTAAGATAATTTGTGGAAGCATTGTGGCCCAGTAGTTTGTTACTGACAAAACAGTTGTCATACGACACATAACTGAACACACATTCATAGCCACCTTTATGCACACATTTGTGTTTGTATAAATTGACATGAAATCCATTCACATATGTATGATTTTTGCAAGTTTTAGGAAAGCTATTTTAGGAATGGTACATTTTAGGAGTGATATATCATTACTTGTGCTTTTTCTCTGCATGACTCATGCATTCTTTTGTGCTCATAGCAACCTTAGGTCAGTAATGAGCTGCTGACAGAAGCCAGGCTTCCCTCTAAGACTTGTAATACCATGACTCAGACATGTGTCTCAGGCTATGCAAAGCATGGATTTAAGGTAATATCTGCTTAGCACAAAAGTGTAGGTGGGAAGAGTGGGGCAGTCTCACTGTACCAACACATTACCTGCTCCTTATTCTTCTCAAATATGCTATTATTAGATATGCCATCATGGGTAGAATTGACTTTTCAAGTTATTAGTAGGGAGAACAGATTCAAGACCATCAAATCTTTATTAAATAACATAACTGTAAAGAGATAGGTGAAGCCAACCCAGGACACTGTATTAGGTTGCTAGGTATCTGTGAAAAACTACTGAAGACAGGCTATGTTAGAGCAGCAGATATTTATTCTCCTGTGTTTCTGGAGGCTGGAAGTCTACAATCAAGGTGTCAGCAGGGCCATGGTCTCTGGAGACTATCGGGGGAACTACATCTTACACCTTTCTCTTAACCTTGGGGTTTCTTAGTAATATTTGCTGTCTTTTGCCTTGCAGATGGGTCGTTCCAATCTTGCTTCTGTTAGTACTTGGCTTCCTCTCCATTTTCTCTTATGGGGATGTAGGGATCTTGAACTGAGGGCTTAGCTAGTGCCTGTGTAGCTAACCCCGTCATCTTCACTGGCTACATACATTTACAAATATAATCTGAGGCCCTTGGAAGGGGGTGAATTTTAGGGGGCCACTGGCTCCCCCACGGTGTCCACAAGAGAGTCCTCCAGCTCTTCACTGCCACACTCCTTGCTGCATCAGGGGGCTGTATTCATCTGTTGTTTCTTAGAAAAAACAGACAAGCCAGATGCAGGAGAGAAAATGGAGAAACAGGAAATGCTTCACACATTGGCATGTAATACAGTAGCCAGATGTGGGCAGTTGTAGATTTAAATGAGTTCTTACTAAGTTAATTCAATTTCTCAGTGTCACTACCACATTCAGAATGCACAGTGGCTATGTGTGGCTGGGGATGGCACTGTTGAACATTGAGACAGAGTGGTTTTATCACTGCAGAAAGTTCACTGGGACAGTGCGGGCTTGAACGCAGCAGTTCAGGGCCAGTCTCAGGACTGTCCTTGGAGTAGATAATGCTGCAGCGAGAGAGGGCCTTGAAGAGTAGTGGAGGAGAAGTCTTGCCCAATGTTATTGTACTATAGCCTGGGCCATGTGCCTCCCAGTGTGGCTCGGTCTCTTCAGTGCTGAAATTTTTGTCTGGCGTGCAGCAGGTACCTCCTGAGTGCTTGCCGCACCTCTGAGGCGAAGGTGAATCCTCACACAGGACGGTGTTGACAGTGCTGTGGAGACTGCCAGTACGGCTAACGGGTAGGTTTCTCCTGGATATTTCTGGAAAACACTACCTTATATGTTTCCCATTTTCATACTGTGTTCTTCAGCCACAGGAAGAGGGGCTCCTGCTTCCCCCGCTGGCAACTCTGAGGTGTCATCTGTATTCTTCCCTGACAATGAGTTGCTGAGAATGCACACAGCCACTTTTTTTCTCTCTCTCAGGGAAGCACAGGATGGCTTTTGTGTCCTTGTGCAGGTCAACAGGTCTCCTACAGAATGCCCACATTTCACGACCTCTTGTGTGGGCACTGGGGAATATTTATGTTCATCTATTCCCTCTCTTCAAGACTTAAAGAGCAATCATAATTGGGACCCAATGACATGGGCGCCTTCTCTCACTCCAGGCCTTCCTGGACAGCCTGCTGTTGCTGAGCCCACTGCCTAGGGGGCTGACCAGCTCTTCCCCAGGCCTAGGTTTACCATGATCCCTATCCCACTCTGTGGTGAGAAGGCAGGAAGAGGACTCTCCCCAGGGTAGCGAATGCTTCCAGCAGCTCCCTATCATGACTCTCCAGAATACACTCACACGAGTTATACCCCCTGATCTGCTGTCATCCGTGTGCAGAGCAGTTTTTAGTGAAATCCCAAAGCAAATTTGCAAGTGATTACCTTATTTGCCTTTATGATTTGTCTCAGCTCAATTTTGATGGTGTTATAGACATAGAGGGGAACAGATGTGGTATGCGCGTGGCATAGATGGAGTCACTGAGAATGTGCAACTTGTCCCATCACCTGCACATTGCTTTCTGATGGAACCTTGGGTCGCACATACTAACTGTTTGGATCCAAGGGGTGGTTACTGATTGACTCAATAGAAACATTCTGAAGGACAAGTAGCTCTAAGTATTTATTACATAACCTGTTAGGATTAGAAAGGGCAACAAAAACTTCTAAATTATTTTTATTTTTTTTTGGATTATAAAATGAACCCTCCAAGTTAAACTCAAAGGAATGAAAATTGTCTCCACTGAAAGGAGACCCCAGGGTCCCAGGTGATGTGAGGCCTGAGATTGACTGCAGAGGTCACCAGGAGATGCTGAGTTAGATTTTGGGAAAGGATTTGAATCTTCACTGTGGTGCTTGGTTGGTTGCTTGGTACACTTGCTTAGCAAAGTGTACCAAGATATATGTCTATATCTCTATCTATCATCTATCTATCTATCTATCTATCTATCTATCTATCTATCTATCTATCTATCTATCTAATCTTTATTGTATGTTAGTAATGTAATTAAAAGAATAAAATTAAAAGCATTCAAATTGTAATTCAGAATTTACTATAGCTTAAAGAATAAATATTATAGAAATTAAATCATTAAAAATGTTATTCATGAGGAACATTTAAAAAAGTTGCAACTAGATGGCATATTTAAAATATTGCTTTGGGGGAAGCCAATGTTCCATGGATGGTAGAATGATTCGACCTCACAGAGGAGCACCCTCCTCAGGCCCTTTGCTACCACCACTTAATATTTCTATTTAAGTAAATATTTAAGTGGTTTAAAGATGTTTTTCAAAGGAGCACTGACTTTCTTGGAAGATAACTACAGAACAGGCTTGGCAAATCACTAGCAGCCGCTGTTGCTCGTGGTAAGCCCAGGGAAAGGCTGCATTGATCAGACAGACATGAAGAAGTGTATCATGCATTTCCCTGAAAATGAAGGATGGAAAAGGACAGAGCTGAAGGCAGTCAAGTGGAGAGTAATACTTTTTAAATAGGTAAGAGGATAGTTTTGTAGGTGTGTGCCATTTCACAAAAACTACTACATGACAGCGACCTTTTATTTCCCCCCTCAGGAGAGGGACTCTTTGTGATCTCTTTTCATTTGAGGAAAGCTGCTAAGCACAACTTACTGACTTAAAAAGTCCAAGACAACTGAGGCTTTATCTTGCTAGAAGTTCAAGTCCTGAGCCAGCACAAGAGAAGGACTGAGGGGTGCAGGAACCTCCTCTTTTGCTCCTGTTTTCTATCTCCTGCCCACACAGAGATCCATCGGGAAATCTGTGTCTGTATACACCTGTGTTCAATATTCTTTTTCTCAGGCAGAGGTGAATAAGGAACTGACTTGGCTGTGGTTCAGTTGTCAGGCATCCTGTGCCCTTGCTCTTTCCTCAGTCTTCTGCTGCTGCTCCCCATTCAAGTGGTCACACTTGGGTGAAGTCTAAAAGCACATTTCCAACTGCTACTGAGCTAGAATTTTTCCCCTTTCTCCTTGCCGTGCTCCAAGTGAGCACAACTGTCTTCTCTTTTAAGGGTTTTACTTTGGATCACTGTGAAGGAAGAGCTACAGGACCAAAAGGGACAGTTATGGACTACCTAGCCCTCCAGGTGTTTCTGGTCTGTGGTCCTAGAGTTGATTTCTCTGGTACAGGCATGAAGCATCTGGGGTCAGGAGCACCTTAGGGTCCTTCAGACTCTAGCTATGGAGGCTGAGCATGAGATCAAGCTGGTTAGCCTGTAGTTTAGCAGAGATGGGGACTGGCTCCAATGTTAATAGCTTGGCGAAAGTCCTACTCCTTCCAAATCTGTGTCCTGCCTTGGTCCCACGTAAAAGGCACTATGGGATTCTGTCTAGTGCTCCTGCTAGCCTTGTGGCCCTTACGACCATTTCCTCAGAGTCCCCAGCTGAGAGTCAAGGAGAGCCTTTGATCCCCATCAGGCTGGGGACTTGCTTTTCTGGGTTTCAGAGCATCCTCCCTGATCTCAAAGCTCCTTTTGCTGAGCTCACATGGCAACTTCCTCTGGCTGACCTCATCCGAGCATCACTTCCACACATAATATGAGCACTTCCTGAGAGCCAGCACTGTGCCACACACCGTTTGATTGTTGATAAGGATGACTATAGCCATAGGATGAGCAGATTTCCTCATCTACTATGGCTGTGTGATCCTAAAATCAGTTTTTGGCCTTCATTCTGGCCTCACATTTTCTCCACTCTCATGTTGCTGGGTTTTTTTTTTTTTATTAATTTTATTGAGAAAGAAATACCTTTTTAAAAACTTATTTATTTTCCTTCTCTTTTGAAGAGCTTAAACATGGTCTTGGTGTTTTTAATGAGTTTTGGTTTGCACCACCAGTTTGTAGGATCACTGAGGAAATTGCTTGAACTTACTGACTACTTTAGCTCTGTGTTTCTTAAAGTTGAATGTTGGGAGATTTAATGCATAGGGACCACAGGCAGAGTTCTTCTTAAATATACAGATTCCTGGCCTCCACCTTGATGGCTGTGGTAGACTATGTCTTTAAGAGTCCAGAAATTGTTTTCTCACCATCATCCACGGGCAGGTGTATCCATGCTGCTTGAATGCAGCCCTGTACAGGGTAGTACCATGCAGCTGGTAATGCAGCACAACAAGGTAATAAACTTTTCCCATTGTCATTTGGGCGCAGTGCCCAAACATGACCTGAGCGAGAAGACTGAAGACTGGGCCTCCTGCACCCACCTATGGAGTCATTCAGAGAGACACCCTCACATGTCACACACAGCATTCCCTTGTGACTTGGTGAGCACAACGCAGCAAGTGCACTTTGTGGTGTTTCTACCCACCTCTGTGTGCACCTGGGAAGACAGGTGTTTATGTTAGTAAAGTTTTCTTGTTTAATTAACAAGCTCAAGCTTACTGCATTATTTTGTAGAATAATTTCATACCTGAAATAGTTTCTTAGCAGTTGTGGTAGAGGAAATACACAGATGTGTCAGATCACGGCGTTTGCTCATGATATTGTTATAATTGCAAATACAATAACACCCATAGTAGAAATGTTATAATGATAGTTTAAAAAGAAGTTTATATTTTGGGGGCTTGTTTTTTCAGTCTTTTGTGTTCTAGATAGAAGTCCTTTGTCTGAGGGACAGTGAGTTAAAATTTTTTCCCACTCTGTGTTTTTTTTTTCATTCTGTTCCTATTATTATTTTTTTTTCGATGTGCAAAAACTTTGTAGTAAAATGAGATCCCAGTTATTGGTCCTTTAAAGTACTTCCTGTGCAGTTTGGTTTTTGTTCATAAGCTGTCTGCTCTACCCCAAGGTCTTCAAGATTTGTACATATTTTCTCTTCCAGTAGATTTAGTGACTCGAGATTCAAAGACCCAAAGAAACCATGGACATCTAAGATGAATACACACTTCTCATATGAAAAAATGCAAATAAATATATGAAAAACTGATTAGTATCATCGGTCATTTGATAAATTGGGCTATTTGCTAAATTAAAGCATCACGAGATTCCATTTCATCACAGAAACAATGGCCATCATCATGAAATTAACCAATAACAAATGCTGGAGGGACTATGGAGAAAAAGGAACCCAACTCCACTATTTGTGAAAGTGTAGACTGGTACTACCACTGTGAAAATCAGGAGGCTCCTAAATAGCTAATATTAAAGGTTCCATTCAATCCAGCTATTCTTTTTCTGGGTATCTGCCTAGAAGAGTTAAAAGCATCATACCACTGCAATATATGTGCACTTTGATAGTAGCACAATTTGTCATGGCTAAATCTTGGAAGTAACCCAAATGCCTGCCAACTGAGGAATGGAAAAATAATTTGTGGTATTTCTGTAGCACTACTCAGCTACAAGGAAGGACAAACTTGAGGCTTTTATAAGTAAATGGATGAAACTAGAGATCATAATTGTAAGTGAAATAAATCAAATTTGCATGTGTAAATATCATACTGCCTTCCTAGTGTAAGAAACCAAACATGTAAATAAAAGCCAAATTCTACAATAGATACTATAAAAGAGAAAGAAACTTCTCAGAAAGAAACAACTGCTGGGATGGTTGACAAGAGAAAAGAAGGAAGGGAAATATATATATTTGAACTAGTGACTTATTTTAGTTCATTGAAAGATTTTGTGCTCATATTGTTTGATCAATTGTGTATGCCTATATCTTATAATCTAAGCAACTAATTTGAAGATAACACAATATATTAACCATTGTTCATCTCCTATTACCTTGTATTGAAATTCTATATATTTTTTACTTTTTTCTTTTTAATACAGAAAGAAGTTTGTCATGTATGTGTGTTAACAACGCTGTCTAATTTACATGCTCCCTAAGACAGCTCCTCTTCTCTGGGTGCAGCCTAGGTCAGCTCGAAGGTTGGGCATTGGGGAGACCCTACTGCCAGCCCCGTTGTCATGACCTTAGGCAGGAAGTCTTGGGTCTGGCTCTCCCCCAGGCCCACCACCTGGGGCTCTTGTGGTCATGTTCTTTGAGGTCCCTATTCATTTTGGTTGACACATGAGGTTTAGAAAAGAGTGCAGGCTCTAGCCAGAGCTCCCACCAAGAAGGAAAAGCTCCTCACTTCCCCACCCCCATTATTTTCTAACTCACAACCAAACAGCATATGGAGATGGAATACTTTTGTGAACACAACCTAAAGTTCAGGCCAAAAATATTTAATTTACTATAAAATACTGAATGTGCCTATTTATGCATGCTGTGTATCTCACATATACCAAAGTATAATTTGTTACACCAAGTATATTTGATATATAGAATACTAATAATATCACCACGTTATTTACAGAATAGAACATACAAAGTACATGTTTCTAAACATGAACATTATATATTTTCAATACTGGTGAGTGAACCCAGTGTCTTAATTCTGAATGACATCCCCAGTACCTTTTCTATTTTTTACTTTGAGGAAAGGTCTTGTTAAATTGTCAAGGCTGGGCTTTAACTTGTGATCTCTCTCTTCCCAGACTGCAGGGATTACAGGTGTGCACCACCATGCTTGGATAAATTTTTAAAAATAATATTTGGCCTCCTGAAGGTCTTTTGAGTTTGTCATCTCTTCTCTGGCCTTGTTTTATTTTACATTCAGTGTATTGTTACATTTTGGTTATACATGATGATCATATTCATCACAGAGAATTTGCGCCCGGGCATGGCATATCTTGATTCCTTTTTTTCCCCTTATTCCCCTATCTTCCCTTTAACCCCTTTCCCCCTCATTATCTACAAAAGTGTGGTTTCCATTTTTTCTTGCTTTTTTCCTTCCTTCCTTTTCTTCTTTTCCCTCCCTGATTCTCCTTCCTGTTGAATATTTTCTTCCCATTTCCTCAAATATATTTTCCATTTTGATCCTTATTTACATGTTTGGTTTCTCACACCAGAGAACAATATGATAATTACAGATGTATATTTGACTTATTTCACGTAAGAGTATGTTGTTAGGGTGCATGTATTCACTTAGAAGTGTCTCAAGTGCTACATGTTTTTTATTTTATTTTAGGGAAGGGACCACAGGGTGTTCAGGGTCTAACTACTAGATTAGACTTGTAGGGATCCACCTGTTTTACAGCCTGCCAAGAGCTGGGATTTCAGGCTTGCTCCTCCATGCCCAGACTCAACTGCTGTCTCAGCAGGCCTTGGGGGCAGGGCCAGCATGGCAGCAGGCCTAGGGATAGAACCCCCAGCCCCTGCACCTGCATGCAGGTGCTTTAATTAGATGAGCTATTTGGCCAGCTCTCAAATGCTAAATATTTTTTAAATGTGACAAAATATTGATGAGTTGAAGCAGTAAAGTAGGCCCATATATGTCTGAAATCCCAGCTCTTGGGAGGCCTGTATATTGTCCTCTGGATTCTTTGTGATGATGAAATAAATAATTTTATATACAAACAATTCAGTGTGCTATATATCCTCTATTAGTTTTAAATATCAACATTATTTTTCAATGTCATCTATATTTTATAATGCAAACCCAACTCTCTTACTTCCTTTTTTATAGCATTCAGTTTTATAGATTACATCTTATTTTTTAATTCATGATTATTTAAATTATTAGTTTTTAGCTATTTGAAACACTGCTTAATTGTACCAACATGTCAAAGTTTCTTAGATTTTTATGTACCACTTCTCTAAGTTTTGTGCATTTATAATTTAAAATTTATAAATTTAAAATAAAAGGCAAGTCAGAAACTTAGTTCTCTTTCCTGTCTTGCAAGATGGTGGGTGAAAAAAACTGAGAAGTGAGGCACTAAAGAGGCTTCTGCTAGTGCCTCCTGCAGCTGAAATCCTGTCCTGGTTAGAGGAACTGGAAGATGCTCTTGATCTGCTATGTATTCCAGAAAGGCTTTGTACAAGAGAAAGTACACAGCCGCTAAGTCCAAGGTTGGGAAGAGAAAGGAGAAAGGTCTTTCTGTGGTCACAATGCCAGTTAGTGGGGTCAAGAATGGAGGTAGCTGGGTGGTTAAGCTTCAAAAAATGCCTAGATGCTACCCTTCTGAAGATGTACTCTGAAAGCTCTTGACTCATGGCAAGAAACCCTTCAGTCAGCATGTGCGGAAACTTTGAGCTAGCATCACTTCTAGCACCATCTTGATCATCCTCACTGGGCATCATAGAGGCAGGAGAGTGGTCTTTCTGAAGCAAGTGGCCTGCTACTGGTGACTGGGCCTCTTAACCTTAGTCATGTTCCTCTATGAAGAACACACCAGAAATCTGTCATTGCCACCTCTACAAAAATTGACATCAGCAAAGTGAAAATCCCCACACACCTCACTGATGCTTACTTCAAGAAGAAGAAACTGTGGAAATCCAGACACCAGGAGGGTGAGGTCTTTGATACTGAGAAAGAGAGATACCAGATTTCAGAGCAGCATAAGGTGGATCAGAAAGTGGTGGACTCACAGATTTTTGCAAAAATCAAAGCTGTTCCTCCACTCTGGGGCTACCTACGATCCATTTTTGCTTTGAAAAATTAGTGTTCTAAATTTCTTGCTGAGAACATAATTAAATAACTGATACAGTCTTAAAAAGGAGTAATATTCCATTATATGGAAATTACACATCTTTTTCAACCATTCCTCATGTGACGAGCATCTTGCCTGTTTCCAAGATTTTGCTATAAACATAGGTACACATATATCACTATGGTATGATGTTTTTAGTTCCTCTGGGAAAATTTCCAGTAGGGGGATAGCTGGCTTGAATGGGATTTCCAGTCCTACTTTTTTGAGGAGTCTCCATACTGATCTCTACAATGGTTGTACCAGTCTGCATTCCCAGCAGCAGTGGAGAAGCGTTCCTTTTTCCCCACACCCTCTCCAAAATTTGTTGTTGGTTGATTTCTTTATGATAGCCATTCTTTCTGGAACTTAAAGCATTTATATTGAACTGGATCCCACTTGAATATATACTCATAAGTGAAATAAACCAGACACACATGTGCAAATATCATATAGTCTCCCTAGTTTAAGAAATCAAAAGAAGAAATACAAATAGAAATGTATAACAACAACTAAAAACAACTAAGTCAGATAGGGCAAACTTAATGGCATATGCTGCAGGGTACTAATCAGCTTCTCTTCTGGATGGTTAACAACCTAGGTTCACAGATTAAAAATTGGAGAAATAGAAGGGCCACAAGGTCAGCCAACATTTTGGCCCTAACCTTTCAAGGTCAGTGAAGACTCAGGACATAGGAGAACCTGTACTGTAACATCATAAACTCAGTAGTGCCCGAAATTTTCTGACCAAGGAGATTATGGAGCCACAGAGAAAGGTGAGCAATGATCTATAGTTTGCCTAAGGAGAGTCACATAGAGAGAAAACTTTCTCTCAGGCTTTCACAGAGAGCAAACTGGTCAAACAATGGCCATGACTCATCCACATGGCTGACACAGACAAAGGATCTCTGAATAAGGTACAGGATTACAAGATAAACCCTGAAGGGACTTGACTGACCTCATCAGATACAAAAGCTATATTTTTTGTTATATAGGTCTTGCTTTAACCATCCAGCAGAAAAGTATAAAAATGAGGTATATAAAATAAGGGTATAATAATAAGTTGAGCTATAAATGGCTATAGTCAACAACTTCAGATAACTCACTATTATTGTGGACTGCTTGATTGTGTTTGATTGTGTCACCGAGTTCAGGCACCTATAATGGTTGAATGACAATAGAGTGCCCATCTTTGACAGGTTTAAATAAAAAAAGGGGGGATACAAAGGAAGAACTGTGATGTGTTTGTATAAACAGAACAGTTAGGATAAATATGCAGTACTTCTGCATAATTCTATGAGAAGCAAGATTTGCACTAATAGTGGTTGGACAGGATATTATGTCAGCTTCTAGCACTATGGACAACCACTAGGAAAATAACAAGGTAGAAAGTATTAATTATTGAAACTGTACTATAATTCAGTTTCAAAAACATAAGATAAGTATATAGCTACATTCTCTTAATTCATTAATTAGAGACATCAGCTCTAATAGTGTTTGTAAGTAGAATATCATGTATGCATCTTGTATGACAACAAACCACTACAGAAAGAATACGCAATGTATTAATTATTGAATCTGTCCTGTTAATTTGATTTGAAACTGTCTTATTGCTATTTGTTCCTCAATAAAAAAGAAAGAAAATGAAATAACAAGCAAGAATAAAAACCACCTATTTTGATCATATTTAAAAATTCACATTGCAGCACCTATATTTGGACAATTTCTTGGCTTCCTCTGTTTTTCACTCTGTCCAAAAAATTCTTTCTTGGCAGCATTTACTGGTACCTATAATTTTTAAATTTTACTTTTTTTCACTTAGCATAATTATGTATAAATATTTTATTTATGGCATATATTCATTCAACAAATGCTGAAGTAATGGTTCCTGTGAGTCAGAGTAACTCCTGGGGACAAAGACAGAAATGTCAGCCTTTGTGGGCACAATCACTGTGATTTTATTTAAAGGCAGTTAATATTACATACTATTTGTGAACCATGGTTTCTCTTTAGGAAATTGGGACTAGTTTAGGCTGTGTTTTACTTGTCAGAAGGAGTTAATCTGTGACAACCACGTCTGAGTTGAGAATGGAATAAAATAATATGGTATTGGCAAGTCTGGCTTGTCCTCAGATTGACCTAAGTGTTCCAGGTCTCGACTGTGATCCTCAGCAGGGGTCTTAGAGTCCCTCTCTACTCATGCCATAGCTCAGTAGTGGCCTGCGCCAGTATCTGGTCAAGAACCTGGCCTTTGCAGTGGCCTGGGGTACTGGGTCCTCGACTGATGAGCTCCGTGAACTTGGCCAAGTTCATTGAGCGGTGCCACACTTGGAAACATCCTTAAAATAGCACCTGGTCTCTCTGGCAGGAAGAATCCTGAATGGGAACTAGGACTGTTCCCTCTGTAAGGGGCTGTGGTCTATGTGTCTGCATGACCCCGTGTATGGCTTACTGAGGCTATCTCATCACCTTGGGTCCTGTCTGTTGGTGTCTGCCTACAGCTGTGACTTCTGTGACTCACAGAGGAGAGGGGCCTTGACTGACACACACACACACACACACACAGAGGCACA